>ML274358.1:16323-36658 GCA_005239495.1 Nicotiana undulata | reverse complement strand
CCCTTTACTGCTCCCGTATCCCTTACTTGTCTGCTTATCTCCTGCCTTGTATTATCTCTGTTACCTGCTATATAATAGGACATGTTATCGTTAATGTCAAGTCTAGCCTCGTCACTACTTCGGCCGAGGTTAGGCTCGGCACTTACTCAGTACATGGGGTCGGTTGTACTGATGCTACACTGCACTTCTTAATGTTGTGCAGATCCCGCATCCGGACCCAGTGGACCGCATTGAGGGAGTCACCTTCAGTCCACCCAGAGATTCAAGGTATACCCGCTGGTGTTCGTGGGCCTTGGTGTCTCTCCTCCATTTGGATTCCTCATTGTCTTACTTTTTCTCCTAGTTCCAAGAAAATTATATATTTCCTTTCAGACTCTGTATTTAGCACTCAGTTTAGATAGTTCGTGAGGTTGTGACACCCCGATTTTGGGATTTTACGATGTTATTGTCTTTATCCTTTCATTATGCGTTTTGAAGTATTATTATTTTTCTACTGTAAAACTTTTGACGTAATTTGGGATGTTTCAGTAAAGGTTGAAAGTAAATGAATTCGAGATATTCCAGTAAAGGTTTGAAGGTTAATGGCTTTAATACCGTTACGTTGTTTATCGAGGTCAAAATGTTGTGTACGTTGGCTTGTCTAGTGGGTTCAACGTTAGACGCAATCACAGTCTGAAAGGTGGGATTTCGGGTCATGACACAAAGCCCACGCGAAAATTATCAAATTAAATCATAATTCCCGAAATTGGCCAAACTCGAACCCCAGGCCCACATCTCAGAATTCGACAAAAATTATGAAACTAGAATCCTTATCCTCTCACGAGTCCATACATACCAAATTTACCAAAATCTAACTTCATTTTACCCCTGAATCACCCAAATTTAACTCTCAAGTTCCAAGCCCTAATTCCCCAATTTCCAACCCTAATTTCCACAATTTTCATGCTTAATCTACTGAAAATCACCATAGATCCGAGTGTTAGGTTCAAAAACATTACCTCAATGAGTTTCCCCTTGAATCCCTCTTCAAAATCCTCCAAAGGCTCCAATCCCGTCTTCAAAAAATGGTGGAAATGGGCAAAAATTCGCGAAGGGTTTAATTTATACCTTCTGCCCAGGCTTTTCGCACCTGCGGCCTATTTCTCGCGCCTGCGGGAGCGCACCTGTGGTCAAGGAACTGCAATTACGAACACCACTAAACTCACCAGCTTCCTCACCTGTGACCCTCGCATCTGCGGCTTTATCTGCAGGTACGGAAAAACACCAGAAGCCCAAAAACCAGAAAATCTGCAACTCTTTACTCCAAAACCATATCCGTTAACCACCTAAAACACACCCGAGACCCTCGGGACCTCAACTAATAATACCAACAAGTCAAATACCAACATACAAACTTAGACCTTCAGAACAATCTAAACAACATCAAAACACCAAATTACCCTTGGATTCAAGCCTAAGAACTTCTAAACTTCCGAAATTCGCCAACGATACCGAAACTAACCAAACCACGTACGAATTACATGAAATTTTGCACACAAATCACAAACAACACTAAGAACCTATTACAACTTCCGGAATTCCATTCCGACCCCGATATCTAATTTTCCAGTGCCGACCGAAAATCGCCAAAAATCCAATTTCGCCAATTCAAGCCTAATTCTACCACGGACCTCCGAATAACATTCGGAACCCACTCGTAAGTTCAAAATCACCTAACGAAGCCATCAGAACCATAAAAACCCAATTACGAGATCGTTTACCCATAAGTCAACTTTTGGTTGACTTTTCTAACTAAATAACCAACTTAAGAGATTAAGTGTGTCATTCCTCTCCAAAAATAACCCCGAACTCGAGCCAACCAACCCGACACAACATAATAGAGCTTAACCATATATAATGAAGCAGAAATAGGGGAAACGGGGCTTAAACTCTCAGAACGACCAATCGGGTCGTTACATTCTCCCCCTCTTAAACAAACGTTCGTCCTCGAACGAGTCTAGGAACATATTTGAGTCTCAAATAGGTGTGGATATATGCTCCACACCTCCCGCTCGGTCTCCCAAGTAGCCTCCTCCACCGACTGCTCTCTCCACTGCACCTTAATTGAAGTTATATCCTTTGACTTCAACCTTTGAACCTACCGATCCAAAATAGCCACTAGCTCCACATCATAAGTCATATCACCCTCAAACTGAACTGTGTTGAAGTCCAAAACATAGGATGGATCCCCAACATACTTTCGAAGCATGGAAACATTAAATACTGGATGCACATTCGACAAGCTGGGTGGCAAAGCAAGTCTATAAGCCACCTCCCCTACCCTATGAAGCACCTCAAAAGGCCCAATGAACTGGGGGCTTAACCTGCCCCTCTTCCCAAAACGCATAACACCCTTCATGGGCGACACCTTCAACAGAACCTTCTCCCCAACCATAAAAGATACATCACGGACCTTCCTGTCCGCATAGCTCTTCTGCCTAGACTGCGCCGTGCGAAGCCGCTCCTGAATCAACTTCACCTTATCTAAAGCATCCTGCACCAAATATGTACCCAAGAGTCTAGCCTCAACTGGCTCAAACCAACCAACCAGAGATCTACACCTCCTCCCATATAAAGACTCGTACGGAGCCATCTGAATACTCGACTGATAACTATTATTATATGCAAACTCCGCGAGTGGCAGAAATTGGTACTATGAACCCCTAAAATCAATGACACGCGCGCGCAACATGTCCTCCAATATTTGAATAGTGCGCTCGAACTGCCCGTATGCCTGAGGATGAAAAGTTGTGCTCAACTCAACCAGAATACCCAACTCCAGCTACACGGCCCTCCAAAACAGTGTTGTGAACTGAGTACCTCGATCATAAATTATGGAAACTAGAACATCATGCAGTCGAACAATCTCCCAAATATAAATCCCAGCTAACCGCTCCTAAGTGTAAGTAGTACCAACAGGAATGAAGTGCGCGGACTTGGTCAGCCGATCCACAATAACCCAAATAGCATCAAACTTCCTCAAAGTTCGTGGAAGCCCAACTACAAAGTCCATGGTGATCCGCTCCCACTTCAACTCCGAAATGTCCAACCTCTAAAGCAATCCACCTAGTCTCTGGTGCTCATACTTAACCTACTGACAATTGAGACACCGAGCTACAAATCCAACAATATCCTTCATCATCCGCCTCCACCAATAATGTTGTCTCAGATCCAGATACATCTTCACGGCACCTGGATGGATGGAATACCTGGATATGTGGTCCTCCTCATGAATCAACTCCCGAAGCCCATCTACATTAGGTACGCATATCCGACCCTGCATCCTCATCACACCATCATCACTAATAGCTACATCCCTGGCATCACCTCGCTAGACCTTATCCTGAAGAACGAGCAAGTATGGGTCATCATACTGGCGCTCTCTGATTCAGTCATAAAGAGAAGACCTGGAGACCACTCAAGCCAATACCCGACTGGGCTCCGATATATCCAATCTCACAAGCTGGCCTGCTAAGGCATAAATATTAAGTGCTGAAGGTCTCTCTTCTACTGAAAGATATGCTAGACTCCCCAAACTCCCTGCTCGGCGACTCAAGGCATCATCCACTACATTGGCCTTCCCCGGATGGTATAGAATAGTGAAATCATAGTCCTTGATAAACTCCAACCATCTCCGTTGTCGCAAATTCAGATCCTTATGCTTAAACATATGTTGAAGACTCCGTTGATCAGTAAAACCTCACAATGAACCCCATACAAACAACGACGCCAAATCTTCAAGGCGTGAACAATGGCTGCTAACTATAGATCATGCACCGGATAATTCTTCTCATGGAGCTTCAACTGGAGCGCGAGGCATAGGCAATCACCCTACCCTGTTGAATCAAGACACAACCAATGACTATTCTCGAGGCATCACAATACACGGTATAAGAACCTGAAGCTGATGGCAAAAGTAACATTGGAGTTGTGGTCAAAGCAGCCTTGAGCTTCTAAAATCTCTCCTCACACTCGTCCGACCACCTGAACAGAGCACCCTTTTGGGTCAATTTGTTCAAGGGCGAAGCAATAGAAGAAAACCCCTTGACAAAGCGACGGTAATATCCCTTCAAACCAAGGAAGCTCCTAATCTCTATAGCTGAGGACGATCTGGGCCAACTCTGCACCACATCTATCTTTTTCGGATCTACTTGAATACCCTCAATGGACATCACGTGCCCCAACAAAGCTACTGAGCCAAGCCAAAACTCACACTTGGAGAATTTCTCATAAAGTCTCTCCTCCCTCAATCTCTGCAATACAACTCTCAAATGTTGAGCTTGTTCCTCCTGGCTACTAGAGTACACCAGGATGTCATCAATGAACACGATAACAAAGGAATCCAAATATGGCTAAAATACGTTGTTCATCAAATGCATGAACGATGCTGGGGCATTGGTCACCCCAAAAGAAATCACCAAGAACTCATAATGGCCATAACGGGTCCTGAAAGCCGTCTTAGGAATATCTGCAACTCAAATCTTCAGGTGATGATACCCTGATCTCAAGTCAATCTTAGAGAACACCCTAGTTCCCTGAAGCTGGTAAAACAAATCATCGATATGAGGCAAGGATACTTATTATTGACCATATCTTTGTTCAACTGCCTATAGACAATACACATTATCATGGAACCATCCTTCTTCTTCACAAATAACACCGGTGCACCCCAAAGTGACACACTAGGCTGAATAAACCCCTTATCTAGGAGTTCCTGAAGCTGCTCTTTCAATTCCTTAAATATTGTCGGTTTCATACGATAAGGTGGAATATAAATAAGCTGAGTGTCTGGCACCAAATCAATACCAAAATCAATATCGGAATGCCTGACAGGTCTACAGGGAATACGTTCAGAAAATCACTGACCACGGGAACAGAATCAATAGTGGGAGTCTCAGCACTGATATCCCTCACAAAAGCCAAATAAGATAGGCAACCTTTCTCCACCATACGTTGAGCCTTCAGGTATGAAATCACCCTACTATGAACATAATCAATGGAACCTCTCCACTCAACCCTCAGAAATCCCGGCATCGCTGAGGTCACGGTCTTAGCGTGACAATATAGGACATCATGGCATGGAGAAAGCCAATCCATGTTCAATATCACATCAAAGTAAACCATGCTGAGAAATAACAGATCCACTTGCGTCTCTAGACCCCAATAGACACCACACATGACCGATACACATGGTCTATAACAACAGTATCACCCATCGGATTTGACACATGAACATATTTAACTAAGGTCTCACAGGGCATATCCAGAAAATGAGCAAAATATGACGAAACATAGGAATATGTGGAACCGAGATCAAATAAAACTGAGGCATCTCGGTGACAAACTGAAATAATACCTCTAATCACGGTATTGGAGTCCATAGCATCTGGTCTTGCTAGAACTGCATAAAATCGGGCCTGGCCTCCACCTGATCGACCTCCCCCTCTAGGGCAGCCTCTAGCTGCCTGACCTCCACCCCTAGCTGCCTGGGCGGGTGGTGAAGTAACTAGAGCTAAAGTCGAGAGCTGACCCCTTTGCGAAGACGAGGACATTGCCTCTTCATATGCCCAAACTCTCCACACTCGTAACAACTCCCTAGTGCGGGGGACAGGGGCTGAAGGGAACCCCTAGCACCGAGATAACTGATAGAATAACCTAGCATGAATGAACCCTGAACTAATGGTGAACTGGATGAGCTCTGGGCAGGAAGGACACTGAATAATGAGCGATCAGGATGAGAACTGCGGGAACCATGCCCCAATGATGCACCACTATAAGGTGGGCGAGCTGGCTGAGCAAGCCTAAATGGCGGCCTCTGCTATGCTGAAACTGACCTCTGGACAAACACTACCAAACCTACCAGACCCCCCAAGCCTCTTGGCCTCCCTCTCATCTCACTCCTGGCGACAAATTGACTCAATCTCATAGGCAATATCAACAACCTGCTCAAAAGTAGCACCCAATACCCTCTTTCTGCTCATAAAAATCCAGAGCTGATATGTGAGGTCATCCACAAACCTCCTGATCCTCTCCCTATCTGTGGGAACCAACCAAACAGCATGACGAGCTAGCTCTAAAAATCTCATCTCATACTATGTCACAGTCATATCATTCTAACACAACTGCTCGAACTGTCTGCGCAGCTCCTCCCTGCGGGACTGTGGCACATACTTCTCCAAAAAGGGAGTGGAGAACTGCTGCCAAGTAAGGGGCGCTGCACCAACAGGCCTACGCCTCTCATAATCCTCCCACCAAGTAAAGGCAGCTCCTGAGAACTAGAAAGTAGTGAACGAGACCCCATTAGTCTCCAATATACCCGATGTGCAAAGAATCCTCTAACACTTGTCTATGAAACCCTGGGCATCCTCTCCCTCGGCACCACTAAAAGTCGGAGGCTGAGGTCTACCAAACCTCTCCAATCTACGTTGCTCATCATCAGGCATGACTGGAATCACATATTCTTGAACAGGTGCAACCGGCTATGCCGGAGGTGCCCCCGGTGTCTAAACTCCCTGAATAACATGATCAGGCGTACGAGCGGCGGGAGTCTGAGTGCCTCCCCGACCTGAGAAGTAGATGTTGTTGAAGAAACAACGACCGCCTGAGCAAGACCAGTACACATGGTCAAGATATGAGTCAAGGTCTCCTGAAAACCTAGGACAATATCAAAACACCAAATTACCCTCGGATTCAAGCCTAAGAACTTCTAAACTTCCAAAATTCGCCAACGATGCCGAAACCAGAAAAACCATGTCTGAATTACCTAAAATTTTGCACACACATCACAAACGACACTACGAACCTATTCCAACGCCAATATCTAACTTTCCATTGCCGACCAGAAATCGCCAATAATCTAATTTCGCCAATTCAAGTCTAATTCTACCACGAATCTCCGAATAACATTCCGAACCCACTCCTAAGACCAAAATCACCTAATGAAGATATATGAACCATAAAAACCCAATTTCGAGATCATTTACACATATGTCAACTTCCATTTGACTTTTCCAACTAAATAACCAACTTAAGAGACTAAGTGTCTCATTCCTCTCCAAAAATCACTCCGAACCCGAGCCAACCAACCCGACACAACATAATAGAGATGAACCACATACAATGAAGCAGAAATAGGGAAAGCGGGGCTAAAACTCTCGGAACAACCGATCGGATCGTTACAACAAATAAAGTGGGACTTTAATGAAGAAAGGCGCAAATGGAGAAAAACTACAAATATGTATGTGTTGTTCAAGACTAATATCTACAAGCATGATTGCAAAATATATAGACAAATAAACTGAAGAAAATTTATGACAAAGTGAAATATCAATTGTTTAGTATCGCTTCTTTAGGATTGCGCCAATTGGCAAAGAAAATTATGCCTTAGAGCCTTGCTGACAATACTGAAGTGCCCACTAAACGAGGCGAATCGCTCAATATGTTTTGAGCCTCGCTTCAGGGCTTAAGCGCACCTTTGAGAACTCTTACATGGGCCCTTTTACAACAACTTTACTTTTCCAACCAATAGAATGGATTGAGATTACGTACTTTCATAAAGCTCATATCTCTATATTCATCATATTATAGAATAAAGAGAGGAGAGATGATGGATGAAGGGAACCAATTAGCACAAGAAATCCATTATGTGTATTACTGGTAAAGGTGTTTCTGAAGAAGATAGGACATGGGTAAATTTCTCGAGCAGCTTTAACCATAAGCTTTTCCATATTCAGTCTCTAATTCTGTATCATGAAACTATGCCTGCCCATATTCAACAAGCCTATGTTTGTGTGCTATTGACTTTGAGGAATTTAATGAATTAGATTCATCACAAAGTATACACTTCATGTGATGATCAGTGTTATCAAAGGCGAAAAGCTTTAAGGCCAAGCATGCGTTTAATGAAAAAAGGCGCAACTGAAGGTAAAAGTAAAAATATGTATATGTTGTCCAAGACCAATTAATATAATTGTGAATAACAAATATATGGACAAAAAAGTTGAAGAAAAATTATCAATTGCTTAGTGTATGACTTAGAGCCTTGTTGCGACACTGAAGTGCCCGCAAAGCGAGGCGAAGCGCTCAACATGTTTTGAGCCTCGCTTTAGGGCTTACTTAAGCGCGCCTTTGACAACACTGAACTGATCGAATAGAAATTTCTTCAGAACCTGTTATGGATGTTCTTGTTCTAGAGAAGACTACTGGCAGAAGCTTTAATGCAGAATTACGCAACAGACCCGAATTTTGTTGCTGCATACAATGAATTTTCAAGAAATTGACCCGATAGGATCTCGCTTCGATAAAGTCATTTTTGATCCGCATAGATATGATAAAACTGACTTCTACGATGCAATATGAAAGTCTTTGGAAGAATTTTCCACATTGATCAAATTATATGGTTGAAAAAATCTCTTTGCAACTTATAGTTTTACCTATCAAATTTTCACTAATAACAGAGAAAAACGTTCGTGTTCAGTACTAGTTTGTTATTATGCAGAGAACATGTAAAAAACATTAGCAGAAGATGAATTGAAAAAAAAGGAACAACAAACTAGACAACAATTAAAGAAAAACCTATGCAAATTTTCTTTCTGTAGCATAAGGAATTAGAGGAGAAACATTGCAAATCCTTCTATACCATAGAAAATTTTAAGATACCCATACCCATTAAGTACTTCAATGATAAAACACAATCACAAACACTGGTATTTCCGTAATTTAGTGAAGCAATCGGGTAAAGCAATTAAAGATTGAATTCTTACCGATTCTTCTCCGGTCAGTCGCAACACGAAGCAACAAAGAGGACGCAGAAGAGGAGGAGCTCTTTCAAGTAGAACTGATAAGAAAAACCCTAGCCAGAATGGTTATTAGTGAGTGGGATAAAAAACCCGAAAAAGTAATTAAGAGGGAAAGGTCCGCTCGATTTTGGCGGAAAATCGAAAGTTTAGGCCACAAGCCACGTATGTCAAAATAATATTTATTGCCAACAATAAAACTTTATTGTTGCCGATTTTGTTTGTAATTTCACTTTATTTAAAAGTTTTATTTTTTACAACAACTAAATTGATTCTCACTATATTGAGAATGTCTACTTGATAGATGGCCTAAAGTACAGTCTAATAAGTGTATCACAATTATATGACAGAGTTAACATTGTAGCATTCATCTCTACCCAATGTTTTGTGATTAATCTTACCACTTACAAGATTGTTTAGCATGGAAAAAGAGTGAACAATATATATGTTGTAGATCTGTCCACACTTTCAGAAAATGAACTCACTTCCTTAAGTGTGCTGGATAATGATCCCCTCCTTTGGCACAAGAGACTTGGACATGCCAGTCTGAGTCAACTCAAAAAATTAGTGTCTAAGGACCTAGTGATAGGGTTGCCTAACATCAAGTTCAAGGAAGATAAATTTTGTGAGGCTTGTGCAAGGGGGAAGGAGGTAAGATCCACTTTTAAATGCAAGAAAATGATAAGCACCACCAGGACGATAGAACTGGTCCATATGGATCTCTGTGGTCCAATGAGAACATTGAGTAGAGGTGGTAAAAGATATGTAATGGTGCTTGTTGATGATTACTCTGCTTTTAATTGGACTATGTTTTTTATATCTAAAGATGAAGTATTTGACATGTTTACTTCTTTTGTTAGAAAAGCTCAGAAACAACTAGGTAATCAACTTGCATCAATCAGGTCTAATCATGGCACTGAATTTGAAAATGCTAAATTTGCTAAGTTTTATGATGAGCATGGCATAGATCATAATTTCTCTGCTCCTAGGACTCCAAACCAAAATGGAGTAGCTGAAAGAAAGAATAGGACACTTGAAGATATGGCTAGGACTATGCTTCTTTCTAGTAAACTCCCCATAGCTAATGGGCAGAAGCTGTAAATCTGCATGCTACATCATAAATAGGTGCATGAATAGACCTCTTGTAAAGAAGACTCCCTATGAGTTACTTAAAAAGAGAAAACCAAACATATCCCATCTTAGGGAATTTGGATGCAAGTGCTTTGTGCACAATAATGGTAAAGACTCCCTAGGTAAGTTTGATCCTAGAAGTGATGAGGGGGTATTCTTGGGATATCCTTCACATAGAAAAGCTTATAAGGTCTATAACAAAAGAACTATGTGTGTATAAGAAAGTGTCCATGCGGTTTTTGATGTAACTAACATCCTTTATACGAGGCAGGAACATGATGATGAAACAATTGGCCTGGTAAGAAACTCAAATGAAACCACAGCCTTGACTGAAGTTGCACTAGAGGAAGGAACATATATGGAAAAGGTCTTTCCACTCAAGGCAACATGACAGGGGGAATAGAACAAAAAAGAAATGATCCTCAAACCTCAAGGGAACTTGTCCATGAACATGTTCTTCAGTAACAAAACATTGAAAGAACATCAAGGGGAAACCAGCTGGTTGTGAAATCTTACAAATATCAAATTTCTCATCCCATTGATAATATTATTACTGATCCAATATCTGGAATCAAAATTAGATCTTCATTAAAGAATCTTTGTGCTTTTGATTCTTTTTTATCTCTTGTTGAACCTAAAAATATTGTTGAGGCTTCACAGGATGCAGACCGAGTAAATGCAATGCAAGATGAACTCAACAAATTTGAAAAGGAGTCAAGTTTGGCATCTGGTACCAAGACCAACGGACAGATCAGTAATTGGCATAAAATGGGTCTTCAGAAAAAAACTTGATGAAGATGGAACAGTTATAAGGAACAAGGCAAGATTGGTGGTTCAAGGACATAGTCAAGAGGAGGGCATAGACTATGATGAAACCTTTGCTCCAGTTGCAAGGTTGGAAGCAATAAGACTCCTCATAGCCTTTGAAGTCAAGAGTTCCTTCCTCAATGGCTATCTAAAAGAAGAAGTGTTTGTCAAGCAACCTTCGGGGTTTGAAAGCAAGGAATGTCCTGATCATGTATACAAGCTTGACAAGGAACTTTATGGGCTCAAGCAAGCTCCAAGAGCATGGTATGAAAGATTATCAATTTTTTTGCTTGAGAATGACTACACGAGAGGTAAAATTGACAATACTTTGATCTTGAAAAAAAAAAGATAAACACCTCTTAGTAGTTCAAATATATGTTGATGATATAAGCTTTGGAGCAACTACTGATAAGTTAAGTAAAGAATTTGCTAAATTAATAGGGAGTGAATTTGAAATGAGCATGATGGGTGAGCTTAATTTCTTTTTAGACTTACAAATTAAATAAAATTCAAATGGAACTACTATCGATCAACAAAAGTATGTAAAAAGGTTGCTTAAAAGGTTTAAAATGGAAGATTCCAAAGAAATTGACACTAATATTGCAACAGCTACAAAGTTGGATATAGATGAACCTGGTTCATCTGTTGATCGGAAATTGTATAGGGGAATGATTGGCTTATTGTTGCATCTCACTACTATTAGACCTGAAATTATTTTTAGTGTAGGCCTTTGTGCAAGATTTCAGGCGAATACCAAATGAGTCTCACTTGACTGATGTCAAAAGAATTTTCAGATACCTAAAAGAAACCACCAACCTTTGTTTATGGTATATAAAATGTCATAATTTCAATCTAGTGGGATATGTTGATGCTGATTATGCATGTTTTCTTGTGGATAGAAAGAGAACCTCATGTATGGAACACTTTCTTGGCTCATGTCTTGTTTCTTGGCCCACCAAAAAGCAAAATTTTATGGCCTTATCTACTGATGAAGCTGAGTATGTTGTTGCTGCTTTATGTTGTGCTCAATTATTGTGGATCAAACAATAATTAATGGATTTCAGAATTGATGTTGCTTGTATTTCCATCTTTTGTGATAATACTAGTGCAATAAATTTTACCAAGAACCCAGTTCATCACAAGAGAACTAAGCACATAGATGTTAGGCATCACTTTTTGCGGGACAACTATGAAAAGGGTTTGATCATTGTGGAATTTGTGCTACTGACAAGCAAATAACTGACATATTTACAAAAGATCTTAGTAGAGATCACTTTGAAAGGAACAACTTAGAATTAGGGATGATTAAGATCACCTAAAAGGACCAGTTCAAAATTCACAATCGAAAAAAAAGTGAAAAAAAATGAATTATTTTTGTTAGAAAATCTGTAAAATTTGTATATAATTAGATTAGATTTTGCTCAGTCTCATACTTTCAATAGTATACTCTTGTGTCATGTGCTACAATGACTCATTAATATCTAATGATATTTTCTCTATTTTCTTGGAAATTTAGACTTACCCAAGAGATTTCTTAGTGAAGAACCTGGTTCATCAAAATTACTCGATTTGTATTCTACACTTTGCATAATTTTAAATAACTATATTTGGATCATGATTAAAAACAGAGTCCCATCTAATCTCAAATTTGTTTTTGGATTTATCCGTTAAAAAATGAACCATTTCTATTTCAAAGAAACCCCAACCACATTAAGTGCCTAGATTCTAGGGATAGTCTTGAACGTCTTTTCGTACTAACTTGCAATTTGATTAGACTTATGTAAAGCTGCCGTTACTCAATTGAATTCCATCACTTTATATTGATTAGGAGTTATTTGTTTCTTCACTTCTAAACCTTCAAGTCATCAGTATTCTCTTAAACTTCTCTCTTTTTCTACTCTCACACAAACTCATCTCCCAAACTCACAAATGGAAAACACCTCTGAAAATCCGTCATCCCTACCAAAGCAACCCATACCCACACCATCTATCGCACATTCAACCATATGTATGGCTAAAAAGGGAAAGTTTAAAAATCTTGCTCGCAAAAATGTGGTTGGGAAAAAATTATCTAAGAAAATAGATAAACAATTGAAGGCTAGCCAGGTCCAGAAACCCTAGAATTATGAAGATTCATTTAAGTCTGTTGCTGAGGGGGAAGAAACGATTTCTTCTGACACTGAACATGTATCATCTGGTCCTAAAGTTACTCCTGAAACAATTTCTGATGTTGCTACAAATTTGCAGAATAAGTTTGAACTTGTAGGGTCTATGGAAGGTGTTAAAACTACAGAGTCTGGAGGAGTTGGCGTTAAAAATGAAAAAGGAAAAGAAAAGGAGAGTGAGGGCGCTCAGAGTGCTTTGAGGGGAAAGGGAAAAAGAGTGGTTGATTCTTCACCCACTCCTGGCACTGCTAGGGCAAACAAGAAAAGGAAGGTTGCCCCTTCAGTCACTGTTAAAATTCCTCCCACAAGAGGAAGAGCCGGAAGAAGCCAGAAAAAGCAGAATGAGGCAGAACTAGAGAAAGACTTAGAAGAAAGTAGAAGAAAAGTTGTTTCTAAGGGAAAGAAGAAGATGGGTGAGCCTGTTGAGGCTGTTGACATTGATGAGATGGACCTGTTCCTTCAAGATGAAGATGAGACAGAAGAAGTGGAGGTTCTGACTCCTAAAGCCAATAAAGCAAAGACTTCACTAAGAAGTCTGTTTCAGAATCAAAGTCTGCTGAATCATCCACTTTTGCAAAAAGAACCAGGTCTGGTGTTGTCGCGCCCCCTTTTTTCTCGTGGAGTTCAGGTTTCGACATTTCGGGGCATGAGATTTGAAGAGTTGCCACCTAAAAGATTAAGGTGTGTTAGGTCACCTAATGCAAATAACTCATAAACCGGTTTACATCACCAGAGATTGGGTAAGGGCTCGAAATTACCTTGAGGGGAAGGTGTTAGGAACCCCTCGAGGTCCACAATGGTGAGTCCCGGCCAAACTCAATTTAAGCGAATTAGTCTTTTAAGGAAATAAAGCAGTTTAAACAAATAGAGATTACTTTAAAACGAGAATTAAAAGGGTAATAGGTTTATTAGCCTATAGGATCACTTCTATGCAATACTCGACAACCTTCTTCAAATTGAGGTGTTACGCATAGCATTAGCGCACAGGTCATCATCTCCTTTACTACCCAATTACCCTCCCCTTTATTAATTATTACCTAAGCGTTTTAATAGTATCCAGTACGTACCTTATGCGTGCACCACTCGTCCCTTACCTATGGCCCTGGAGGCGTTTAGGACCTCTATTTAAGGCGGTTCTAGACTCACCTATGTTGCTTAAAAGGATAAAAACTCAGCGACAAACAAAAATCAAATAGGACTGTCACATAAGGAGAATTAAGGGGGCTCATGTTAACCTCCACAAATAGACAAACAAGTGCACGCTATTCAAACAAGCAATTTAATGATTTCGAGTCCTATAGGCAGGATATCTAAATGAGCATAGACAAAATGTATAACAGTTTTATAAAGTGAGGTAGTGAGTTCCTATCAGTTTGCCTACTGATTTTTTATCACTTACTAAATCTGGGCATGTTTCAAGCAGAAAGAAAATCACAAATTTAAACCCAGGATTTTAATTATCCTACAGGCTTGCCTAGGTGATGACCGGGCAGAATTCTATAGACATGGTATCTAAACGTTAATCAGATCATAATTATAAACTAGTGATTGATTTTAACAGGCAGATTTTTACCTTTTAGATCATATAGGCATGCTTTCTAAGTTCTAAAACTAGTTATAAGCATTATTTCCTATAGACATGATATCTAAACACAGAAACTGATTTTTTACACTTATTTATAAGCATGATGTCTAAGTGTCAAGAATGATTTTTATATGCATGATATCTAAGTGTTTATAATGATTTCCAATATGATTTCCTATGGACATGATATTTAAGCGAGCAGAGGTGTTAACAGAATGTTATACAAGTTTGATAATTCCCAAAGAAGATCCTATATGCATGGTTTCTAATGCACATTGAGACTTGTGAAATATGCATAAGCATGGATTTCGATGCAGAATTGATAAACGTCCTATAATAGGATTCCTAGGATGCAAAGTATGAGAATTTAGGATTACAAAGAATGAGATAAGTCTTATAGGCATGGTTTCTAATGACATGCATATAAATGATCACCACAATAACCTATAGGCATGGTTTCTACCCGAACCCAACAAAGATATATAAAATACCTCCCTAGCTTTTACTAATAACCCCATATCTGTTTTTACAAAGATTACTATTACGGGCCAATACAAATGAATTACATAATAAAAATCACTATACTATAGGGAGCCTTGGCAGGACCAATGTCAACCTGAAACCAGGCCTTCAAGAAAGTCTGAGCTACACCAATAGTCTATAACACAACCGGGCTTCTGTTGTATCAAAGTTCCCAAGGGTCTCAGGGACCCCGGGAAATGCTCACACCATAACCTTTCATAGAAACAGTTTTTGTAAACAAGTTTGGAAGGCCAGCCCTAATGTGTCAGAGTTCGAAGGAGTCTCATGGACTCCTAGGCAATGCTCACACTGGGGGGGGGGGGGGGGGGGGGGGGGGCAGGGCCCTAGAATCTAAGAGTAGGAGTTTAAAATAGTATATAAAAGTAGGAAATAATTTTAGAAAAAAAAACAGTTTGGATTTTAGAAGTGAGTAGAAACAGATTACAAGATTACAAAAACTACAAACAGAACCACATTTAGCAGATTGAGTTAAGACATTAATTCCAGTAGTTAAACAATCACTAGGAACACTGGAATCATAGACAAAACAGAGTCACAATCGATTCAAACAAGGTTTTCATATTGCCTGAGTTGACTTAGTCCATTAACCATTACTAGGTGGAATCATACATCCATGTATTAAACAGAGAACAACATGCTGAAATTAAGTGACTAATCAGAAAGTCATACAGAAAAGGGTAGCAGGAATTTAAAACACATTAATCTTGAATACTAAGGTAAATTATCAACACCTAGAACAGGACAGGAATTAAGGCATGCTAGATGAGAAGCAAGTAAACAAGTGTCATGGATCAAACAGGGATATGCTAAGTACACTAATCATTCTAACATATAGGACATGACAAATTAATAGGAGTTTAGGAATGCTAGTTAAGAGAGAAATAAATAGGAACATAGAACAATCAGAGGCATGTTGATGTCTATAGTAGACTGACTACATAGCATATTGAATAGGACATGATAACAGAAATAGGGGAATACCAGTTAAGAGATAGAAACAGGAAAGTGAATGCAAATAAAATCCAAGAGTCTAGCCTTGACTTTTAGCCGGCTAGACAGTGCAGCAAGTAGGAGTAAAAGAGAGAACTACAATTGAGAGTGTGTGAGTAAGAGTTTGTGTGTGTAAGTGTTTTTGTATCTTTCAGTGTGTGTTCGTGTCTTTGAAAAAAAATCAGAATGGGGGTTTATATAGCATTCAACAGAGAAGACAAATAAGGCAAAGAAAATTAGAGTTCACAAATAAGACATGCGAATAAAATTAAACAGTTAATTGGGGCTAAACTCAACTAATTAGTACAATAGAATCCGAAACATCCCTCAAATCAGGGATAATCAATTAACGGCCAAGCTAGAGGTTAAATAAGGTAAACAAATTAATCAAAGATCATCTAGGGGTCGGCTAAAGCAATTAAATCCCATATATCAGGCTAATAAACTAATTAAGGAAGGTAGTACCAATTATGGGTCACAAATAAGGAAAATAGTTAAAAATCACAGAGAAATACCAATCTCGGCAGAAAATATAATTTTGAACTCTAATTAGGCAATAAAATCGGTTAATCACTTTTTAATTGACAGAACTAGAGAATACCGGGCAAAATATCAAAATAAACAGCGAAATAAGTAAAAACCCTAGGAATTAGAACATAGATATGAAAACCAGTCACGCAAACAAAGAGAAACAGATTTATGCATTCAAACTCTTTAGAAAAGTTTTGTAGAAACGCAAAGAGATAACCCTAGTTTTAGAGAAACACTAAATCGGTTAATAATAAGAAAAACAAAATCTTTTGAAAGAGAAATATCAGACAAACTTAAAAACGTCTCAGATCTACAAAGATCTGAAAAAACCTAAGTAAAAAGAGACTAGGGTTTTGAAAATGACAGAGGTGAGAAGAAAACTCGGTTTGGAACCATATATTTAAGCCATAAACATGAAGATAGTAGTACTCAGAAACACGGAGATGAACCCATGCAGGTGTATCGAGAAAAAATAAAGGTTTTGGACCAAGTCTGAGTTGAATCTCTTCTAGATTCCTTCAAAAAATATCAAAATCGAACAACCAGTGAAGATAGGAGGCCAGCTGGGGCCTAAAATCAAAGGGAAACCCCACATATTGAAGGGCTTTCGGTGACAACAGCTAGGTTTGGGGGAGAGTTTGGGGGAGAATAGAGGAGGGATGGGAAACAGGGGCGGCAGAATAAAGGAAATGAGTAGGGTATGGGGTTAGGGATTAATTAAAATGGTAACAACATCCTGGATCGTTGATCTTTTGAGATCAACGGCCAGGATTCGATCTGAGGGGTTACGCGGGTTAAAAAATTGGGTCAGGGTATTGCGATGTGGTTTTAATTGGGTTGGGGGTAATATTTTGGCTAAGGTCCAAAATTAAAACAAATTAAAAGAGGCTATTTGTTAAATACCCAATTAATTTGGTAAATAATTTGTAAAAATAATTAATAAATTATAAAAATGATTTGTATGCATAAAAAATGATTTAAAATAATTACTTAATATTATAAAAATACATAAGGTTATTTCCTGGTGTAATAAGGTAATTATGCACTTGTGGGCTATTATTGCAAAGTTATTGCAATTATAATCCTAGTAAATATGGTTATTCATGAAATAATTAAAGCTTAATATAAATCTAAATGATAAAATAGAGTTACAAAATTATTATAAAATCATTTGTGATGAAATTAGTAATTGTTTATATAATAAAAATACCGGGGATAAATTAATTAAAGATCATTAAAAAAAATGCAAAAATTATGAAAAAATATTAATAGATGCTCATGAATTGTTTTGAAGATATATATGCATTTTAAAAATAATATGGGGAAA
The DNA here is from genome assembly GCA_005239495.1 of Nicotiana undulata. NCBI lineage: Eukaryota > Viridiplantae > Streptophyta > Magnoliopsida > Solanales > Solanaceae > Nicotiana > Nicotiana undulata. The sequence goes on along the minus strand of ML274358.1, from coordinate 18,745 downwards.
ATTTGGGTATCAACGGGTGTGAAATCAAGAAAAGTGAAAATTGTGGAGGAAGAAGAATGAAGTGGAGAGGAAGAAGATGATGATTTTGATGCTGAGAAACACAAGATGGCCAAGTTTGTCTAGAGAACTATCTTGAAAGGAAGACTCCTTGGGACTTGGAGGAGGAAGGAATGGTGTTGCTTTTGGAAATGTTACAATTGCAAGGCTGGAAGGACATGGTCCTTCAAATGGATGGCAGGCTGGCCAGAAATGAAATTGTAGAGTTTATGGCCAATTGTGAGATAAAAGATGGAAGTGTTGTGTGGTGAAAGGAGTATCACTTTTGATGCGAAGGAGCTGGGAGAGATTTTGGGTGTACCCACTGAAGGGTATGACGACTATAAGAAGCTCAAGTGGCCAAGCCTAGAGAATCTCCCTACTGCCCCTGGCATTACTAGAAAATTTAGTGACAATGAAGAGGAACTTGAGCCCAAGGCTGTCTACATGAGTGAGATGAAGCCACCCCACAATGTGATGTTCGAATTTGTAAACAAATGTGTGCTTCCAAGGCAAGAAAGTAGGCACATTGTCACATTCATGGACTTGGTCCTTATGGAATGTTTGGACAGTGGGAGGCACATTAATTGGCATGGGTTTATAACCCAGCTTCTTGATAGGGTTCTAAATGGCACCAAGACTCATTCCATACCCTTTGACTTTATTCTCGTGGATGTACTTGCACATTTTAAGGTTCTTATGAAGAAATGGGAGGTTGGTACAAGCAAGGTTCATTGCAAATACTCTTGCTGTTTGTGCTATGAAGTCCAAACCACTCCTAAAGTAATTGGTTCATCCAAGAAGGTACCAGTGAATAGCAAAGTGATAGCCTTGGTGCAAGAGAGTAGGGCTAAGGATGCTGAAATTGATAGGCTGAAGAAGAGGTTAGCACAGGTGGTGACTGATAGAGATGCTCTTAGAACTCAGTTGGCAAAAGAAAAGGAGAAAAATGATGGCATTCTTCAGGATATGCTGAAGTTACTTCAAGCCAAAAACCAAGCACCTGGTCCTTCCAAGCCTTAAGCCTCCTAGACTAGTGTAGATCAATCAGTGACCCAGTTCGGAATTTTTTGTTGCTTTTGCTCATGTTTCCAATGTTTTTATTTCTTCTTAGGCTTTGTGGTAGGATCTTATCAATCATCAATGAAATTCACTGTCTTTTTCTCTAACTATTTGTTTATATTTCTTTGACGGTTAATATTCTTAGCTTGATATATGATGATTAATCCATGATTGCATTTGAAGTAGCCCCAGTGGCCATGAGTAATTTTTCAAATCTAGTTATCTTACTTGTTTGTGCAACTTTTCGATGATGCCATAATGGGGGAAAAGGTTGTGTTTACACTTTGAACAGTGATGTTTATAACCTAATGAACCTGGTCCTTGATGATAAGTTATAAAAAGGTAAAATGTTTCTAACATTGTGTTGATGTTGAGCTAAGTTGAAACAGGGCCTAAGCTTATGAAACGCACAGAGTTCTTCATCATCAAAAGGGGGAATTTGTTGGCCTAAGTGAAGGTTTGTTTTGAAGATTGACAAAGGAAGCTCAAGCAAGAACCAGTTCCATCCCATGTGTACACAAACATGGGCATATTCAAGCATATGGGATGCACGTGAAGGAGATAAGCTTAACTTGGTATATTTTATATCTCTTGACCGAAAAGGTTGCATAAATGATAAGGAGAAGAAGTCCTTACTCAAAGAGAACATTATCCAAGATAATAGAGGAGTTAGAAGTTGAGAACAACTAGAGCTCTTCCACCAAGGAAGAGTAGCATTTGAAATCTAGTTGTTTCTTCATCTACTAACTCTTTATATTGTAGGATGTTCTCATTATACATGTACGCACAAAAGCATAAGTTAACCGTGAGTTTAGAGCAAAATAGTAGTGCATTTTGCAAGCAATTCTTGTGTGATTCAAGTGTGCAAACCTGAGGCTACATGAACTAGATAGAAGAACCAGTTCCAAGTGTCTGCCTTTTATTCTAGCAGGTGTTTTCATATTTTACCTTTCAGCTTTATCTAGAAGCTATTGTAATAGGTATTCATAGTATTCTAGAGTTAACTTGAAGTTGTCGCGATAGTTAGAGGTTGGTTGCCACAGCGGGATTAGTGTTAATCCTTAGGTTTACATAGTATTTTGTAAATGCAGTTTTGGCTCAGTGACTTAGTGGAGTGTTTGTGAAAAATCCTACTAAGAAGTAGGTCGTGGTTTTTTAACCTTTTGAGCTAGGTGTTTTCCACGTAAAATACTTTTGTTCTTTACTTTTCGCATTTACTATATCAACAATAGTAGGTTAAGGAACACTTAGATGAACCATGTCGTTCTATAATTTGTGCACGCAAAAAATTAGACACCACACAAATCACCCCCCCCCCCCCCCC
>ML274358.1:0-16205 GCA_005239495.1 Nicotiana undulata | reverse complement strand
CAAAAAAATAGACCCCCCACAAAACCCCCCCCCCCCCCCCCGTGTGGTATTGAAATATAAAACATCAATTAGATTTATGCTATTTGCTAAAACGTTGGTCTCATATAGAAGCTTTCTAATTGATTTTGGTTCTTATAGGTAGGGGAAGATGCATCCCTTTGTAGCACTTTGTTTTTTTTCCTGCTAATAACATGTATTATATTTGATATAGATAAAGGTACATGAATTACATAACTACGTTACATAAGAGGATCTGAAACATGGTTTCAATCCCTCCCAAGTCAAAAAAGTAAGTGCTTGGAAATATAAAAGGGGGGTTTATCAAAAATCATAACATCATGTTGTAGTGTGTTTGCCATATCTTTGCCAAAATGTGCCAGTACGTCCGCCACTCCATTCCCCTCGCAAAATGTATGTTTCACCATGGGCGAGTTAAGCTGATGGAGCATCAAGCTGCATACAGCAAAAATATGTGAGTATTTTGTATTACTATGTGGTAGTAATGCTAGGAGTACCCGAGACTCAGTTTCCACAGTGAGTGGAATCAACTTATGAGTAGTAGCAATTTGTAAACCAAAACGAAGAGCGAGTAATTAAGCTTATAAGATAGTGGTAGTGTAAAGTGGTTTGGAATAACCACAAATCCATTTGCCAGTAGAATCACGTAAAACACCCTATGCGCCACCATGTCTAGTAGCACTATCAAAATCTCTATCGATATTAAGTTTGTACGAGCCAGGTGTGGGACGTTTCCAAGAGATAGGGCTAGTGGTACGTGGTCGAAAATTTGTTGGTGGAATGTCTAGATGAGTGAATTTAGCTGCCTGGATTGAAATAAGGCGCGAAGGAAATGTTATAGTTACGGGAAATCCAAATATGCCATATGATGAGGAGAGTTACAACAGCCAGTGGTAGCAAGGTGTGAGATGGAGTAGGAATGAAAGTATCGGAGGTACAAATAGTTTGTAGATGATGCAGAGGATCATTGTGGGGGATAGATATGTTAAAAGAGTTTCATATATGGACAGCAGGTGGGCAGTGGCGGAAGATATGGGGGATATATTCGTTAGGGTTGCCACAAATTGTGCAGTACGAATGAGAAAGTATTAATCTACCGTGAATGAGGGAGGCAGTGGGGACTTTTTGATGAGTGAGAAGCTATAAGAAGTTCTGAATCTTGGGGAGGATGCAGGTGCGCAAAATTCAATAATTAGGATAAGATGGTAGGTGAATAAGGTTGGAAAAAGAAAAAGGTGGTATGTGGAATTGGTAGATGAAAGTAAAAGAAGGGGGTGAATTGCTTATCTTAAAATTAGTTATCAGTAGTTGACTAGTTTTCCAATTAGTCGACTAGAGATAAGAGCGAGATAATAATAAATGCAAAATTGAAGTGCATGAATTAAAGACACCAGAATTTTATACTGGTTTGGATTCAATGTGAATCCTAATCCAGTCCCCTTGAGTTGCAAGGGTGTTCTCTTTTAGCGATCGTTGTTTCTTGAGTACAGATTAGATGGTGTAATTTTACACCAACTGCTTAGTTTCGATGTCTCTCGTCTTTTCTTGATACAATGCATCACTAATGATTTTCTCTCCTTCTTCTCTCATTAGTTAATACAATGCTTGTTTGGAGTATAACAAAAAGAGGGTAGATGGTTTGATCAAAGTATATCTCTTCAAGTCCAGACGAACGTATATATACTTTCCAGGAGGCGGTAGAATCTAGAGAGATTGCAAACCCAAGAGAGTTGATCCTTGAAAGGAATCACGTATTGATTCTTTCCAAGAATAAATTTAATTCCTGTTGCTCTTCTTTGATGTGTGGACTTTGACGGGCTGTCCATTTCTAAGTCTTGATATCCGCCAGATTTTCTGATTCTTGGTGATTATGTTTCCCTTGAATCTGGGACCTTCCAGTGATAACTTCTGATTGATTATTTTTGTCGGATCTTTAGTGCTTCTTCCCCTTTTATTGTTGATTCCTTTTCCTTGATGCTTTTAGTCAATCTCTGATTGATTTCTTCCTTCAGTTTATTCATTTTGCGTTGGTGCTTCCATATTTCTTCCTTCAAATTATTCCTTTAGCGTTGAACTACTCCCGTTAATTTGTGATCTTTCTTTTGCACTTTTGATCCTGATTGATTTCCTTGAGTCCCTACACCAAAAGAAATTATATAATTTTTCATCATTAAAATTATAGTATAAAAATCCCTCCCTTTTTGATGATGATAAAAAATTAATATATCTAAACACCAGTTAACTTCCCCGTAGTTGAGTCCCCCTCAATGAGTGTTGTCATACTTCTTTTATTCGAATTTTGTAACCTTCTTTTAGTCGACTTCTGTAAATTTCTTTTTGTACCTGCATTTTTTTGTACCTGCAGAGATTGTATCTTTTCTCCCCTTTGTTGGCATCAGCAAAGAGGGGATAACACAGACTAAAACATGCAATATAATAATAACCACATGCTAGTTAAGTACTAATGTTGGCATGATTAATATGCAGAGTTATAGCAAAATAGGAAAAGAAAGAAAACAATATCCAATCGACTGGTTATCCAATCCAAACAACAAAATACACAAAAAAATTATTTGAGATTTCCACAACTAGCAACGCAAGAAATAAGTAAGACTATTGCAGATGGCCTCTTTTAGACGGGCAAAGCTGGAATTGACTTCAACGGTGACCCCATCAATCCTGTCATGCATTTTCTTGAAGGCTTTGATTGTGTTTTCTCCAAGTCTGTGAATTCTGACCCTTATCTTGGAAATATTCGACCTTGTTTCTTCGAAATTGTGTGGATGTCACCAACAGTGGACTGAGTGGCAGCAAGGAGATCGTGGATGTTGGTCATCTTGTTGTCAATGAAGGTCAGTTCCTCGGAGAGATCACGATCACTTACATTGTGATTGGATACTGAGTTTGATCTTGAAGTCAGGTTGAACATTTTTTACTTCAGCATCCTGCTTCTTCACCCAAGAGCCCTTTACACAGACATACCTCATACTTGCAAACACCCTATAATTAAAGGATTTTGACATAGTGACAAAAGGGTATTTCGATATGGAGATGTTGTGGGCTTCTAAGATGTGAGTGATAGACATACCATAGGGAAAACTTGTGGGATCATCAACATACTCTATCATGTAATTTATGACTCAGGAGGATAACTTAGTCTTGAGTTTGGTCACAGGAAAGTAAACAAGAAAAGTGCCTCTTTGACAGAAGGTGGAGAATGATCCAGTGCGAGAAAGAAGAGTGGTTGAAACAATGTGGGCTAAAACTCTGGTTTCAAAGCATCATAAACGAGAACTAATTGGTTAGCGAGGAAATCAGAGGGGCACTCGGCAATACAACGTTTTGCTTGATCAAAAGAAATTTCAAAACAATGTGTTTACCCGGATCTAAGGATTCCAACCTATCAGGCTTACTAGGGCGAAGATTTACATAAAACATTCTCACTAAGGGTTCAAAGACTTTAGGAATGGGTGAAGAGAGAAATTTTGACCAACCTTGAAAGACAAAAAGTTCATTTACCTTATAATTGAGGATTTTCATGACGTCAAGATCAACGACTCTACCAGGTGCAATGGGCTTGTCTTTTAGGGCAATAAAGAAATCCCTGTTTGGGGTATCCCAGAAATTGGGGTCTGACTCTAGGTAGCTTGAGAGGTCTATTTTGAATTTCTTAGGAGTAAGGGATTCAGGAGGGTCTTCCATGGGCCTTTTTCCTAGGGGTTTTTCTCCTAAGTGAGAGTGATCGGAAGGTTCTTCCTGTGAAGAGGAAAATCCTTCAAAGTGGTCAAGTCCTAGGTCTACGGGTTCTGGGGCTGAGAGAAGGGTTTTCCTCTGGAATAAGTACTCTTTCTGGTGAGGCAGAAGAGGTTTTGGAGTTTTTATCCATGAGAGAAACTCTTTGGAAAATGTTTGAAGGGTTTCTGAATGATGGACATGATGGGATTCAGAGATTAAAAAGGTGAAGTTTTGACGGTTGAGTACAAGAAAGGAAAGGGTGTCAGTGAAGAGTCATGATGATTAGGTTTCCTTTATTGAAAGTTGCGATTGAAGTGAAAAGAGAGGGAAAATGGAGGCGGTGCATAAATGAGTACACACGAACAAAATTTGAACATAAGACATGAAAGAATTTAAAAATATCAAATATGCCCTAATTTTTTTGATTAAGAGAGATAATACCAAGTAATTCTCTTAAAAAACAAATCTTATCTTCTAGTAAAGGCTTGGTAAAAATATCAGCTAATTTATCAGTAGTGCCAACAAAAGATAATTCTACATCTCCTTTGAGAATATGATCTCTAATATAATGATGCTTGATTTCTATATGCTTATTCCTAGAGTGATGCACATGATTCTTTGAAAGACATAAAGCACTAGAGTTATCATAAAATATTTTAATAGGTTTAAAAGATAATTCATAATCACCCAATTGATGAGACATATAAATGTGCATAACATTGTCCAATGGCAATGTATTCAGCCTCCGTAGTGGATAGTGCAACAAATCCTTATTTTTTACTATTTCAAGATATCAAGGATTTTTTAAGTAATTGACATGTTCAACTGGTGCTTTTTTTATCTTCCTTATCAACCACAAGATCTACATATGAAAATCCTTATAATTTAAAGTTGTTAGAGCGTGGATACCATAGTCCATGAGAAATCTTTCTAATGAGATAATGAATAATTCTCTTTACTATAGTTAGATGAGACTCCTTAGGAGCTAACCGAAACCTGGCACATTTACCAACACTAAACATAATATCAGGTCGACTGGTAGTTAGATAAAGTAAAGAACCAATCGTTCCACGATATTTGATTTCACCAACAAGATTTCTTTATCAAGATTTGTTGACGGGTTCATTGGTGTGCCAATAGATTTAGCATTGCTCATACCAAACTTCTGAATTAGCTCCTTTATATATTTCGTCTGGCATATAAACGTTCCTTTTTCAGATTGTTCGATTTGAAGTCCAAGGAAAAATGTTAGCTCTCCCATCATACTCATTTCAAATTCACTTTGCATAAAGTTGAAAATTCCTTGCATAACATAGGGTTAGCACTACCAAAAATGATACTCTACAAGAAAATTAATTTTTAACGACCACTTCTTAACGAAGGGACATAAATCCGGTCGTTATAGGTGTACTTATAGCAACCAAATACTTTTTTGGTCGTTAAAACTAATTTTTTGCCCAATATTAAAAAGGGGCCCTTACAATATAACATAGCCTGTCGTTAAATAAAAAGGCGCTAAATTTTCCCTCTTTTTTTCCCAAACCTCCGCCAACCCCTCCCCCCAAAAGGAAAAAACCCTAACAGTTGTCCTACAACAACGAAGTAAGTCTCTGTTTTGAACTTTATTTCTTAAACCTACAACTGCTACATCTCGCGCAATTCCGAACTGCGAAGTAAAATTCAACGAACAACTGGTGTTCAAAAGTCAATATCATCGTAATAGAGAACTGGTCGTCATCTCCGTCGACAACAACTGCTCATCTTCGAGTTTCTTCTCATCAAGGTAAGGTTTGAAATTGTACCCTTTTATGTTAAATTCAGTTTAGATGAATAGGGTTGTGATGTGTATATGGATGTTGGTGTTAACTTTGGTGAAAGAATGACATGAAATACAAAACATGTTCCCATCTATTTACTGTCTGATTCTACGGTGAGTCTTGTAGGTTAATTGCTTATTTCAACCTAATTCATTGTTGATTTTTAATCTTCCTTCTCATCCCTTTCATATGCGATGGTCTGCATGATTGAAAGTTTTTTGTGAAACTTATTTATTGTTTTAAACTTTTCAAATTACTCTCTTTTTTTTCAAGAGAAAGAGTAACTTTTATAGTTACTCCATCTATGTGTATCGTATATGTTTTTTCAAGATAAGAGTAACCTGATTTTTTGTTTTATCAATAATATTTTGTTCCTCTTTTCTTATATTTACTCTATTTTTAAAACCAAACGTGGGTGTGCTCTAAATTTAGAATTAGGGCTCTCTATTTGTGATGTGTAAATGGGTCAAATTCAGATCTTTTCTGCTGTTTAGGTGTGTGTGATTTCACCATCATGTATAAGTAATGTTTATGTAAACATTAGTGTTTTTTGGGGGCCAAAATACTCTAATCCTCTCACATTCAAATTTTCTGTTGTTGTTATTCATATGTGTTTAGTTTCACAATATACTCTTGTATTTCAGTTTTCAACATTGTTTTCACTCGCATCAATCAATATTGTGTTTATGTCTATGCATCTGTAATCTGTTAAACATGGTTTCATGTTCAGATTTTTATATTTGTTTATTTTCGTCCATTTGTATGTTAACACTAATATTTTTTCTCCAACAATTTGTTGTTTCTCTTTTCTTATTTGGTAGTATTTCTCTGTTTTCAATCACAGTTGTACTGCAAAAACATCAGTATGAAAGAATGAGCATGGTCCAGTTAGTATAGTTATGGATCAGCTCCTTTCTAGGTTGTTTTAGACAAAACTGATTTTATACATATTTTTGTTGCATTGCACATTGAAACTGAAAATTACAAAATTAAGTTAATAGCTAGGATTCCATTCCCAATAGATATAAATAGAACGTTTAAATTAATTCTGAAATCCGGACGACATCTTACTAAACCAAGTTCGACGTGTGCATTGTGATTCAAAACAAATCATCGATTCATTATGTCATTCTTTAGTGTTAGATATAGTGGACAGTGTCCATTTGATGACTTAGTATCATTTGAATTTCTATTTTTATGAGAGACATCTGATAAGGAGATGTCTCGTTTCTCGCTTTTTGAAAATAGATTAATAGCATTAGAAGTCAGTCCTACTTAAATATTTTGATTCTCTCTATGAAGGTTATGTTCTTAAAGTTTCTTTTTAGTTGGCACAAATTGTCCCATGTAGACACCCCTGATAACTTTCTGAATTTTGTCTGCACGTTGGTCTTAGATTAGCATTTTTTTGTATTAGAGTTGATTCAGCTCTTTTTTGTCGTATTTTTGTACTACTGCATCTTCTTGATTCCATCAACAAACAACTTACTTCATCAAAAAATAATTCCAATAACCATTATCTCTTGTGCACAGCAGTAATGCCTCTTTCTTAGCCCGTGACTGTTCAAATTCCATTTTTGTCATTCCAGTCAATTAAAACCTTGAGGTTTAGCTAGATCATCTTTTATAAGGCAGAGTTGTTGTTGAAAGACCCCTTCTTCCATTCTCCAAAAGGATTTTATTTATGCCCATACCTAAGGATTTTATGTCCTTTATACTGGTAGTGTTAATAGCAAAATAAGAACCTGGAAAAATTGATTGTGGAATTGGTGTTCTTTTACTGTTTCAGTGATTTCTCTATTTGAAGATGCTAATTATTTTTTTTTTTAAATTTTGGATTTTCTTCGTAGAATTACATGTTTGACAAATATACAAGGGCTTCCTTTTTATGGAGAACTAACATATATCTAGAATTACAATTTATTGGTGGAGGAAGAGTAGTTTTATTTAAATGTACGTGGTTTGATATATATGACCAAGAAAATGGAGTTAAGATAGATGACTACGACTTTGTAAGTGTTAACCGCCAGCGATTTCTAAAAACAACTGAGCCTTTTGTATTAGCCAACCAAGCATCACAAGTTTTTTATGTTGACGATCTTTCCAATAAAGGTTAGCATGTTGTACGAAAGGTTCAACCTCGTGATACTTTTGATGTTCTACAAGAAAATATTAATGATTTAGAGGATTCAGATAATTCTTCACTGAAAAGGAAAAGAACTCATGAAGGTTTGGATATTTATCAACTCCTTTATTTAATTTGTCAACTCATTGTGATAATGAAAGTTTCTTATTGAATTTAATTTGATTTACTAGGTTAGACATCGATATATTATGTTTAAGGCCTTCATATGTATGATATATGATGAACTGACATGATAGACATCTATTACTCTTTTTTTGGGTACTAGGTTGACATGAATACATCAAAATCTCACACGTCTAAAATGGAATCAACTTCAATGTCTGCGAAGTCTATGTACGTTCCACCTGGTCTCTTAGAAAGGAAACGAGGGCAAAGCTTTAGAGCATTGGGATCTGTAAGAGTAAATGATGAACAGAGAGGTTCGATTGACAAGAGTAAAACTTTTAGTGTATTTGTTCCTGATCAGAATAAGGTGACTCATAATGATAGTTTTGTGCCTCCTGGGTTTGAACCAATATTGGAAGGAGATGATCCTAATCATGAAGAAGTGATGCAAAGCACTCAGAGAAGCGAAATAAGTATCTTACTGCTTTAAGCTATAATATTTTTTGTGGTTATTGTACAAAAACTTCTTTAAATTTGACTAAACTTGAAATCTGTAGGGCCATGTGAATCCGAAAAGGCAAAAAAGTGAGAGGAACGAATAGGTGTAAAAATGTTGCAGGACTCAAAGTTGGAGAAAAGTTGAGCGTTACGTTTTACCACAATCGGGTTGTTGGAAAGAATCATGCCTCATTTACGGGACACTTAGGTATATTGGTTCGTGATCGTAATATGTGTCCATTACGTGTACACTCATGGGCAGACATCGAAGAATATAAGTTGCAACACATGTGGGAAGCTGTTACTGTAAGTATTTAAAGCATTACTTTCTTGATTTTCCTTCTCCATATCTACTTTCACAAATGAAAAAGTAAATACTTGTAAGCTTACATTATTAAGCTTTCAGTTTTCAAGTAGGTAGCTTTTCCTTTTTCTTTTCTAATAATTTATGCTTTTTCTTTGTTTGTGCAAATGGCATGTGAATTTGTGATTTTATTGACCTACTTATCTGCAGTGAGGAGCTTATGATGGCTTACTTGATACTATTTTGATATTTATTCTAAATTGAGCTTCATTGTAAAAATCATGACTTAATGAATTGTTGTCAGCAAAAATAGATCCTTATAAAGTGTCTTAGAATTCAAGAATGTTTGAATCAATCTTCTGCCTGCTATCATTTCAATTCACGGAGTCGTATTTAGGAATGACACAAACTATATGTTTAGGTCAATGTTTTGACATTTGCTAAAGAGGAGAAGAGACATGATATAATGCAACTTCTATTAAACAAACATCATGCATTAAATTTCTAATACAACTGCAATGTGCTTGAAGCAACAAAATACGAAGGCCGTGTTGGAATTAAAATTATACAAACAACCTGTTCTATGATCATTTAGTAGAGTATGACCAATTTACACAAATAGTTAAATCTCAGCTTACTACTCTTTCATTCCATTTCTCATCCTCAATCGATGACATACTGAACATGAGGCCACTCAATTTTCATTTTTTCTTTTGAACAGATGATGCTAAACATGGACTTAGAATCTAATTGACTAAATCGTCCGCATTTTCAAAAAATCAGGCCCAATCCGCAATCATGTTTTTGTTAAGTTCAATAAATATTCTACTCTAGGTTAAAATAATCAAAGTCAATAAACCATAACAAACTTACAGTGAACAATAGAGGAATCAGATAACAATTATTCTTTGTCCAGATCAAGGATATGACCGGTATGTTTAATAAGTCAGTGTGCGTCCCTTGTTACTTTTTGTGTAGAGATGTCAACAATAAAATTGTGCACTGTCTGCCTAGAATGCTTGAGTGTCTTATTGTCTAAGTGGACGAATATAGATAGAAATTTCTTGTAGGGTCAGGCTGTAAAAAGTATTATCACAGAGGCTTTCTCCATGTTTCCACCATTGAAACCTTAGTTGTTTGTGATAGACATCCCAGTCCACATGGTGTAGTTTTGAAAATGACCCCAGCTTTCCAGTTCTCATTTTGTTGACACCCCTATGCTGCTGCTACAGAGAATACCCAACAGCTCCCTTCTGTTAAAACATGTGTAAGTAATTTTTTTTTCTTGCAATCTGAGTTAAAGATGAAAGGAGAAAGAAGATGGAAAAGGATTTCTTCTGTAACCACAATTTCTTTCTTTCTGGACAAGCGTGACAGTGCCTCTCTTTTTCTTGTCCACTCTCAGTCATGAACTTATAGTAGTTTTCTGTAACCTCTAAATACATACATTTTTATTTTAGAAAGAATAATTAAAGAGGTAATTTCTGATTACAGAACAATAATTAGATAATTTAACATTTGTATTTAGTAAACCTTCGCTTATTAAATGTTGGAAAATAAGGCAACAGTGCAAATTGGTTAATAGGTTAATAAGATGAATATGATCTTGAAACTTAATAGTAGTAGTAGTTGTTAAGCATGCATATTTGCTGCTCCAAATTTGTCTAACCAAATAGGATGAATATGATCTTGAAACTTAATAGTAGTAGTAGTTGTTAAGCATGCATATTTGCTGCTCTCATTTTGACTATTGCAAGTATATTTATGCATAAGTTTTCTTCTTTTGCTTGTTAAATAGAACCAAATATAAACTCATGATCTCTTCACTATTTTCTTTAAAGAATTTGTCCTCTCTATCAATTAGAACTCGTGTAATAACCTTTATAATCTATTTATCATCTCTTTTGATACAGACAGTTGGTTAGATTTTTATTTTCTAGTTTTCAAGATAAGTTCCATGTTTAATGATACTTGTGAATATTATAGGACAAATTTGACAGCGATGACATAAATAATCAACGAGATCATGTCTTGAAACATATGAGAAAGTTATGGAACAATTGGAGAGGATCACTGCACAAGAATATTAAGTCTAAGCCATTTCGTGATGCTCTAAAAGATGTGCCAAAGGGGGTAGACAAGAGTAATTAGGAATGGCTTGTCAAGGAGCTTTTTTTAACTGAAAAATTTAATTTTTGATTTCATAGCTATTTATTAACATCTTGTTATATTGAGTGGCTAACCATAAATTTTTAAATGTGTTCTTAATCTAGGAAAAAAGTGCAAGAAACTCGGTCAATATGTCTAAGTTAAGTATGCCTCATCGTACGGATAGTAAGCCAATTAGAGAGATCATTTATGAATTAGTGAGTAAATCTTGCAAACTATTAAGAAACCTCATCCTTGTTAAAAGTATTTCTTTGACTTGTTTATTTTTCATGTGAAGGGAGGTAAAGATCGTAATCCACCAGATATGGAAACTATCTTTTTTGAGACTCATAAGAAGGAGAACAAGCTTGTTGAACCTGAAACCAATGAAAAATATGTGTTTATTGATAAATTTTATTTTATATCATTTGTTTACTCTGTTGCGGTATTTTAATTAAATTAGCTTTCATTTTATAGGTTAAAATTCAAGAAGTGGTACAATCTGAATCGTCTCTTACAAATATTGAGGTTGTAGAGAGGTGCTTTGGACCTCAACGCAAGAGTCATGTAGTTGAATTTGGTGGTGGGATAACCGCTAAAGAGTTGAAAGGTGGTAACTCCTCGAAAGCTGCATTGTTAGAGAAGCTGAATGCTACTGAAAAAGAAAATAAATCACTAAAAGGACGCCTGGAAGAGCTAGAGAGTAAATATGATGTGTTAGAGAGTAAATACGAGCATCTTGCAAGTGCGGTATTTGATCATACTTCATCACCCCCTTCAAGTGAGCAATAGGTTGAATCATCTGACAGGTTAGTAGATTTAAATCCTATTGTATTATGTCATAAAATTATTGTAGTTTATTCATGTACCGAAATAGACAGGCGAAGTGATAAATGCTGTTGTTTACTGGATGAACCATGAAACTAAAAAATCATTTCATTCAGTAGACTGTTGATTGAACATGAACTTGTAGGAAATGAAAACATTGGTTCAAATTCAGATGCCTTTTAACTAGATTTAACGCGAAGAACTATTTATGGTGTCAGTAGATGAAAATGTGAATTATATCTGGCTAGGAAGAGAGGATATTGTGATTCATAGAAATTTCTACAACATTTTCAGTAACTTAGGTTGTTATGTAGCCAAATTGCTGTAGAAGTCTCCGAGGAGAAGTCATCTGTCGCACACTGAGATTTGAAATAGACGAGAAAGAAGTATTGGTTCAGGGTTGTCATAGATCTCCTAGCTAATCACATTATTTTATCTCTGTATTGGACTTGGAATGCATCTACCATGATATATAAGGACCACAAACTTTTCTAAGTCATTCTAGAAAAAGCATTGCTTGGACTTTGAAATGGAAGTCCTGAATGAACTTAAACAATGTTGCTTACTGTATCCTATGTTGAAGTTGAAATGTACTAATGTTGGATTTAAAAGTTCACTGACTATTCTAAGCCTTAATCGATGAAGTATGTATTTTCTGGACATTACATCCAAGTACATAGAGAACTTTTTTGTGTACTGTTTGTCCTTCTCATTTGCTCCTTAGACAATACCTTCAGTTTTTTGACCTGCTCAATTTGAACTTTTTCATTCTTGAAGCTCATTTTAGATGACTCCAATTCCTACTTTCTCATTGTCTCCTCTATGCCTCTTCACTTCTAATTCCATATTCCTTAGTCTAAAACTGTTGATGTGCTTCCGCTAGATCTCCGAGAGGACAAGCAATTCTTCCTGGACCATCTAGGTGTTGTTCCACTGTTCATGTGGATTTTTTTCTTTATCTGATTAAGGTCAAATATATAGTCATTGAAACGGGCGAATTTAAGTAGAATGAAGTTTCAAATATACATTTTGTACATGTGTGGCTAGGTTACAATCTTTATTATTGTGAAGTTTAGAAAAGCTAAAGGAGATTTTCTCGACAGCTGTTCAGTTCACTTTATGTGAAAATATATAAATTTGAATACATGTTAAGTTAAACACCAATAATTTCATTTTACGTCGCTACATTGTTAGTAGCATTTCATTGCGAGAAATCTGTTGTTTAGGATGACAGAGTAACTTGTATGCCTTAGTTCTCATTTCATCCATAGTTGCATGTAAGTCTATTTTTTCAGTTTGTAGAAGTAGAAACAAGACACATTGTGCATACCTTGTGCAAAATCTGATGTGAGTTCTTTCTTTTTTCTTAGTTTTAACAGGAAGCACACAACTTAGTCTAAACTACTACATTGAAACAACTTCAGTTGTTGTTTCTAACCTTCAGACTGATGCTTAAGTTCTGTTTTTACATATGTCTTTGGACCTTTCTTTTCCCTCCCTATTTTGACACCATGAAATAGATTTCGTTCTGACACAACTGTCTTAATATCAGTACCTACTTATAACAGCTAACTTCGAAATCATTTTCAAGCTACTGTATGCAAAATTTATGCTTCTCCATTTCTTTAGGCAGCCATTTATTTGCATAATTTTTCCCCTAAACATGTGGATTTGAGGTGATTCTCCGGTGTGCTACGTGGATAATATGTCACTGTTTGTTAACTGTTTGACATTTACTCAAATGAGCTAGTTTCTCCCACGAATCATTTTTGTGTCATTCTGATTTGGGTTTCAATTGGAAGTTGCCTCTATTTAAGTGTGCACTTATTATAAAAACTAATTTAATTTGTTATGTTAACACCTAGATATGATCTTTCTTTATTAAATTGGCATACATATGACTTTTTTTCTTTAGTTGTTTATAGTTTTACTAAACTGGCACATATTTGTTATGTTAACAGATCAAACATTTGAAGTCCGAAGACATATCCTTGATGAAAGTGTAGAGCAAGTTGAAGTGCAAGAGGTTTATGTTTTGTAAGGGATGGTTTAAAGACACAGTACATATGCTGCAGTTTTATGTTTCTCTTTTAAAATTATTTAAAATGATGTCATACGATTCAAATTGGTTTCTGTTAAATATGATACTTTAGTTCATTGTATTAAGAAAGATATCAAGTATTTGATTTATTTTCGAGTGTTGTTGGGGTGTATGAAATCATATAAATATTTATTTCTTTTATCAAATTTAATAATTTAAATTTTGTAATTTAAATTTGGTTCTTAAAAGTTGATGTACAACTAACGAAGGGAATAACGATCACTAAAAGCACTTGTAATGACTAAATTAGTTGTTGTCATTAAAGACTTTTAACGACTGGATAACAAATTAGCGAAGGGAAAATCTTGTCGTTAAAAGGGATGTATAACGACCGGAAATAATGTTGTCGCTAAAGGTTCTTTAACGACTGGATTGTAATCCGGTCGTTAACTTTTAACGTCGGAGCTTTTAACGACCGGTGACGACCGGATTTTCTCTGGCCGTTAACATGTTATAACGACCGGATTTGGACTTTTAACGACCAGATTTCCCCTCGCTAAAGGCCTATTTTCTTGTAGTGATATCATCAACATAAACTTGAATAATAAGGTTACCTTTAGATGATCTTTTGATGAATAGCGTAGTGTCTACTTTACCTCTTATAAACCCATGATCAGTAGAAATGAATAAGTCTCTTGTACCGTGCTCGTGGAGCTTATTTAAGTCTATACAATGCCTTGGTCAACTTATACACATGATAAGGAAACTTTGAGTTTTCAAATCCAGGAGGTTGTTTCACATATACTTCCTCCTCAATGAAACCATTTAAGAAAGCACTCTTGACATCCATCTAAGAAAGTCTGAATTTCTTGACGGATGCGTGTGCTAGAAAAATTCGTATTGACACTAATCAGGCTACAGGTGCAAATGTATCATCATAGTCGAATCCCTCATGTTGCGAGTACCCTTGAGCTACTAATCTGTCTTTGTTTCTTATGACCTTTACATCCTCATTGAGCTTATTTTTTAAAACCTATTTAGTTCCAATTACAGCAACGTCTGTAGGCTTATGCAGTAGTTTCCATACTTGGTTTTTATCAAATTGATCTAGTTCTTCCTGCAGTGCTTGTGTCCAGCTTGAGTCTTTAAGAGCCTCCTCTATCTTCGTCGGTTCAATCTGGGAGATCAATGCTATATTTGCCTTCTTCTTGTGGGATCCTCTAATTTTCATTCCTTCACTTGGATCTCATATGATAAACTTTTGAGGATATTTTGGTTCACTCCGCCATTCATTTGGACGAGTTATGCTCGTAGGAGTAGTCGACTCTATTTTTGCTTCTGGTTGATTGTTTCTAATGTCATTAGTTGACTCTGTGATGTTGTTTACTCTGTTAGTCGACTCTTGAGGATTGCTTGGCTGAATTGTTTCTTGATTTTGATCTTCATCACCTGCAATAATTCCTTTCGTGTCTGAAGTGTTATTTTCATCAAATACTACATGTATTGTGTAACGACCCAGCCGGTCGTTTTGTATGTTGGGACTCCATTCCCGTAAATGACTCTTTCCATAGCGGCTACTCGTGCCTTATGTCTTGTGTGGGCAGGTAATTCGAGATTCAGAAGTGTGTTGGCCAGTTCAGGAACACTTGGTTCCTGAAGGCAAGCCTATTTGGCTAATTTTGGTTCCGAGCAGCATTTTGAGCAAATGACCTCGGAATCGAGTTCTGACAGCTCCAGCAGCTCCGGATGATGATTTTAGACTTGGGAGTGTGTTCGCCTCGGGTTTCTGATGACCCGGAAGTATTTCGGCACCTGAATTGGAATTCAGGATTTCATAAGATTTAGAATTCAGCCTGGAATTGGACCTCATGATATGGTCCGAATGGAATTCTGGAACTGGAAATAGTTCCGTGTAGTCATTTATGACTTGTACGCAAAAATTGGGGTCATTCCGAGCAGTATAGACCCGTTCGGCGTATTGGTGAGCCATTGAAATTTTCTTGAAAACGTAAGTTTGAAACTAAGGGGTTTTGGAGAGTGATTTCTAGTTTGGACGATGTTTTTAGTGTTCTGGGAGCTCGAGCGAGTCCGTCATATGATTTGGGATTGGTTGGTGTAATTTGTCGAGGGCTTGGGTGGGCCCAGGGGTCTCCCGGACCCCAATCGGGGTAAAAAAACCAGCAATTTCATAGCTGGTGGGAATTTTCTGGTGTGACCGCCCCTGCAGCCTATGAGCCGCAGGCGCGAGGCTCGCACTAGCGGCCAATCCATCGCAGGAGCGGCCTTTGTCGCAGGAGCGACCTTCCTTCTGCAGAAGCGGACAAAAGTCCGCAGGAGCGACCTCTCCCAGGGCCCAGGTCAATCGCAGGCGCGGCCTATTTCACGCAAGTGCGAGTCCGCACATGCGATCCAAAGTCCGCAAGAGCGACCTCCCCCAGGGCCCAGGCCCATCGCAGGCGCGGCCCTTTTTCCGCAGGTGCGAGTCCGCACTTGCAAACCAAGGGCCGCAGGGGCGGAAACTGCTGAAGCAGTCCTATAAAAGCCCCATTTCGTTATTTTTCTTCC
>ML274356.1:0-30277 GCA_005239495.1 Nicotiana undulata | reverse complement strand
TCAATCTTAAGAACTTTAAGATTCTAGAATTCACTTCAATACGTCGAACCGGCCTAAACTGCTCGGAACGACTTCAAACTTTACAGACAAGTTATAAATGACACCACGGAACTATTCCCGTTCTCGGAATCTCATTCGGACCTCGGGAACATAACACCATTTTCCAAGCCACATTTCAAATTCTTTAAAACCTCAAAGCCTCATTTTGATCCGAAACCACTTAATTCACGCCTGTTTTACCCCAAATTCCACAGATAAGACAAATAGTATATAATAAACCTGTTCCGGGCTCCGGAACCACAATACGGACCCGGTAAGACGGTTTTCACATAATTATTCATTTTCAAAATCCTTTATTATTTTTAGAAAACAATTTTCTTTAAAAATTTATTTCTCGGGCTTGGGACCTCGGAATTCGATTCCGGGCATATGCCCAAGTCCCATATTTTCCTACGGACCCTCCGGGACCGTCGAATCACGGGTCCAGGTCTGTTTACCAGAAATGTTGACCAAAGTCAACTATATTCATTTATTAATTATCAAAACTCATTTTTATCAAATTTTCACATAATAGCTTCCCGGCTACATGCCCGGGCTGCGCACGCATATTGAGGTGAGACTAACGGAGGCTCTCGGAGCCTCGGAACACAGATATAGCTTAAATTACATAAGATGACATTTTGGGTCATCACATATCATGTGAACCACTTATAGATGCATATATGATATGGTTACATGTGTAATTATTGTCAACCTGCAGTTTGACATTTGAAATTGCTTTTATCAATTAAGAGCATAAATTCCAGATTATGAAATCAAGATAGTTCATCTTGATGATGTTGGTTTATATCCAAGCTAGTTTAGCATTGAACACCTCATATTAATGGCTAAACTATCGCTTATGAGAACGAATCCTCATGTGTTCGTCTAAGATTTTCTAAATTGCATATAGCAGCACTTGTATGCATCGGGCCAATAATATATGATAAGTCCTCCCCTTACAATTGGTTTAGGAAACCAAATAGTTTTACTATCTTTTGATGTGTGGTATATGATTAATTTCTCTACCACATTGCACAAAGATATGTTTCCCAAAGAATATTGGGGATATATGTTAGTTTTTCTAACATTCGGGGGATGGAATTATCATTAGTATGATCCTCACTCAGAAGCTAATTCAAGTCAAATGCCAGAAGCATTTGCTGATCCAAAATTAAATATCATATTTCACTACAAATGCTTCTATTAAAATTAAAGTCCTTGAAGGATGGAGTTTACTATACGATCGGTTCTAAAGGTAACAATCCGTGAAAAGAACAGGAGCAAATGATCAAAATGATCATAATAAGGAGGAAATGAGCTCTAGAAGAGCCCACGACATAACATTTCATGAAACTCCAGAAGAAGTTCAGGTACCTGAAAATAAAGAAAGTTATGAGATCTCAACATGTTATGTCGCTTGGGAACCGATACAAAATGATCGTCGACGATATATTTGATATAATATAGTGCACAATATTGTAAAAGATTGTGAGGATTGGACCTGCAGTCCAGACACTTGAAGATGGCATGCCATTTAAATGCAAGTCATAACCTATATGACTCATTTGATTAAATATGTATGAATATATTTGAAGGATTTAAAATGCATGAAGCATATAGTTCAAAGTCTCGAGAAATGTACTCGATCAGATTACAAAGGTCATTGTACCGTTTAAAGTAATTTGGGCGCATATGGTATTATCGCCTCGGTGAATATTTGCTGAAAGAAGGTTACGTAAGTGATGTTATTTGTCCAGCTATTTTTATAATGAAGATGCCATCAGAATTTGTTATCCTTGTTGTTTATGTTAATGACATAAATCTTGTTGGAACTCTAGAAGAGCTCCAAAAGGCAGTTGAATATTTTAAGAAAGAATTGAACATTTAGCAGACATTATCTTTATTCATGAATCTGCTATGCAAAAAGGGTCTTAAAACGCTTTTACATGGACAAAGTGCACTCATTGAGTACACCATTGGTTATTCGATCACTTGAAATGAATAAAGATTTGTTCCGAACTCCAGAAAAGGATGAGGAACTCATTGGTCCTGAAATACTCTATCTCAGTGTAATTGGTGCGCTTACGCATCTTGCTAATGCTAACAAAGGTGGTGCAGATCGTATTGGTTATGCAGATGCAAGTTATTTATCCGATCCCCATAAAGCTTGATCTCAAATCGGGTATCTGTATACATGTTGAGGTACTGTCATGGCGCTTCACAAAGCAATCTATTGATGCTACTTCTTCAAATCATGCTTAGATAATACCTATTCATGAAGCAAGTAGGAAATGCGTATGGTTGAGACCAGTGATTTAATTTATTCGAGAAAAATGTGGTTTGGAATGTGAGAAAAGGCCCACAATTTTATACGAAGAGAATGATGCATGCATAGCCCAATTGAAGGGGGAATTTATAAAAGAAGATAGAACGAAGCACATTTCACCAAAACTATTCTACACACATGATCTTCAGAAAAATGGTGACATTGATGTGCAACAAATCCATTCAAGTGACAATCCGGCAGATTTGTTCACTAAATCTTTGCCAACTTCAACTTTTGAGAAGATGGTATACAAGATTGGAATACAGAGACTCAAATATTTGAAATAAGGTTTTCATCAGGGGGAGTGAAATACGCGCTGCACTCTTTTTCCCTTACGAAGTTTTTTCCCATGACGTTTTTCTTGTAAGGTTTTGAATGAGGCAGCTGGAAATGCGTATTACTAAATATGTGCACTCTTTTTTCTTCACTAGGATTTTTCCCACTGGGTTTTCCCTAGTAAGGTTTTAACGAGGCACATTATCTTTAATGAACATCCAAGGGTGAGTGTTATGAAACTATTATTTGTGGATGTCCATTTATTACTCCGCTATAGATAATCTTCCTGAAGAAGATTATCGATTTAGTACTTTGTTGAAATTTATCTACAAGCAGCTGATGCAGGCAGGTTGCAAGTAACTGAATGAAATATTTGCAGCAGCTTCTTATTAAACATGCAGGTTGCAAGCAGCTCATGCAGACAACTTACAAGCAGCTGAAGAAAAGCCTCGCAGCTGCTACCTTTCTTCTATAAATAAATGAGTTTTCAGTTCATTGTGTACATCAATTTGAAAGTTGAATAATATATCAATTTCTCTCTATACTTGTCTTTAATTTATTTGCTTTACAGTCTTTATTCTATAACAAATATATCATTTAATAATATTATATATTTTTAAAATTATATACGGTGCAATTCCTAAGATTAGTTCATATTAACAAGAGGAAGTTACATTAAAGAAAGAGCAAGAGCACAAAAGAAATAACAAAATCAATTGTCAAGAGTATTGGGTATGAGTAGCGAGTTGTGGAAATAAGTTGGGAATGTAACTCGAATTCAAATCAAATCATCTGCAGTGCAGCAATGGCAACCCTGATGTATCACATGTTCTCCTCGTCTGCACTGCTATCCCTCGGACTCTACCACCTCATTTCCACCACCAGAAACCACCACCTCAAATCTTCTCGTGGAGACTACACCGCCAAACCCTACCACCCCATCTCCGCCTTCTCCTCCCGTCTCCGCCACCTCCCTCTTTATCTCCTCCTCCTCTGCCTCCTCATCTCCTTAATACACCAATCCCTTATCTCTTTCGACGCCGATCCTCTCCTCAAAGGCCGCACTCCTGTCCACCGCTTCACCTCCCTCCAAGCCGCCGCCGTCATTTTCTCTTTCCTCCTCTTAACCCTCGTTCTCCTTATCTCCGAGTCAACTTCGCTCCTCCCGCTCCCTCCCGATCTCTTTTTCGCCCTAGCATCCGCACTTTTCTACCTCCACTACTCCGCCTCCTCGAACTCCGCCTCCGTTCAGACCTCCGATCTTCAAGCCAAGTGCGATTCCGTTTCCGCTAACATTTCCTTACTCTCCTCTCTTCTCTGTCTCCTCATCGCCTTTCAGCCCAGACTTTTCCTCGCTGACGTGGCGCTCGCCGGTTCCATATGTCTCCAGGGGCTGTGGGTCCTACAGACGGGACTTTCGCTTTATGTTGATGCATTTATACCTGATGGTTGTCATAAGCTGTTGGATGTTGTGACTGGAGTTGAGGGATCTACGAAGTGTGATCTTGAAGATTCTAAGCTTAGGGCTGTCGCTATCCTTGATTTGGTCTTTGTGCTCCATGTGCTGTTTGTGTTGCTCGTCGTGATTGTTACTTATGCTGCTGTTGCTAAAACTGTTGGTATCAGGAGATTTGGCTCTTATGAGGCACTGCCCAACCCCAACACTGCTGACTCCAATCATATACAAATGAAGGCTTTGACCGGAACTCAGGCTTGATCGTATATTTCTGCACTGCACTAGGTATCATCCTTGCTTGTGGATAATAAAAACATATACTGTAAAGAACTACACTACTTCTAATCTTCTTATGATCAGTTCCTTTTTTTGTTTTCCTTACTTGAATGGGGGTTAATGGGTCTAGAAACTGCCAAATGTTGCATAAACAATAATGCAAATAGCAGGGCTTTAGTTTAAAACTTGACATCACAAAAGAGAAATCAATATTCACCTATAAATAGCGAAAAAACTTACATGATGAAAGATGTGTTAAGCACTTAAGGGAATTGAAGGGGACGATGGCGAAATGTAAAAGAGATACATTGCTTATTATATATGATATTTTTTAACACAATACATCAAGCAAATTTACTGCTTTTAATTACTTTGAAAGGTATAAAAAACAATTAGATTATTCATAGTACTTGCCGGAAAAGAAGATTTTCCAGATTAATTATCTACATTCTGTATTGGCCTTTAAGATGGTTGTGTTGAGTGTTGATTAATGTTCGTTCCCTTAGTACACGCTTTGTCGAATCTCCTAGTTGGCCATTTTTTTTTAACAAATGCCCTTTTTTCTCTTCTCTGATTCTTCCTGCTCCTCTCCATTATTTACGGGCGCATTCCTCCAAAAGCGGAATCCGTATAAAGAAAACAAGTGGACCAAAATGGACTTGGTGGTGCGGTGGGGGCAAAACTGCATCGGTTGATAATGAATGATAGGTATAGCAACTTTAGTATATCACAGATCCATGGACCTGTATCCATAGATACATATACATGATATAGGAATAGCTCAATTGTAATTGCGTTATAAAGCTTAGGAAATTCCTGAACTTCTTGGGCACTCTTGAGGCTTGTTAGATATCTATTCTCCTATTTCTCGCTTATATCATTTGAAACTCTACTATATGTTCATTGGAAGGGTTAAGTATTGTACATTTGCTTGGGATAGAGTCTCTCATTGACCATCTTGGTTCATGTTCTTCTGAGCTACGTTCAGTCCAAGTTTGATGCGAAGATTCAAGATCTTTAGACCCTTACGGATGATAATTCTTTTGCTTGACCTGTAAACCAACTCATTTGGGGGGATGATAATTGACGAGAATTCCTTAAAGACACTTTCAGACCAAAGATGCACTGGAAATTATTGATCTGGATCCACCTTTTAATCTGTTTAGTGCCCTTTCTGCAAAATATTGCTGCTGAAATTTGGAGGGTTGATGAGGACATGAAAAGATTACCTGAGCAAATGTTTGGTGGCTTAATTCAAGGGGGAAATGATAAAGCTTCATGAGTATTGATTAGAAAAATTGGGCCAATAATACCTGGAGACTGGCAGCAGATATCAAGGTGACAGAGTAGCTGAAGCAATAAAAGCCAAATACTGGAGCTAATTTTGGAAGGGCTGGTCGGCAAGCTGCACGACCCGAAGCTCCTCTTTCCTCTACAATAATAGTTGTAATATATATAGTACCTGTATTTACACATACATGATATAGGAATGGCTCAACTATAATTCCCTAATAAAAGCTTAGGCAATTCCTGAACTTCTTGGGCACTCTTGAGTCTTGTTAGACATCTATTCTCCTATTTGTAGCACATATCTCGAAACTCTGCTATACATTCATTGGAAGGGTTAAGTATTGTACATCTTCTTGGGGAGAGACTCTATTAATGCCAATCATGACATGATATTAGGCCTGGGCTTGTAGAAACCTTAAACAACTTGAAGAGCTTATCACAGGGTGTTATCTAAGTTATATGCAGAACTGGGTACACTCACAATTCTTCTTGGAGATTTTGTGCTCAGTCGACTAAACCTGACAAAATATACCTCTGCCTATTATAGCATCACCAACCGAAGTTGCGTGAGAGGTGTTCTCTTAGTTCCTGAGAAGAAACAGAAAGATATTACATCAGGCTGGAGATTATAAAAGAAGAGCTTCGTCTATTAGTATAAACAAAGGATCAACGCATCCTTTGATTGAGCGAATCCTACCCCTCTTGTATGAAATTTGTTTGCTCGTAATGAACTGCTTAATCAAATGGGTATGGTAAATGTTTCTTTTCTTTTAGTACTTATATTTCCAATTAATTACGACCTTTGTCTAGTCCTTTAGTTCTACAGATCTTCAATAGTTTTAAATTTTAAGATTGAAATAAAACAGAAACAGTAGTTCCCCTTGGCCTTGAGCTAAAAGTCTACGGTTGCCAGTTT
Organism: Nicotiana undulata; assembly: GCA_005239495.1. Lineage (NCBI taxonomy): Eukaryota > Viridiplantae > Streptophyta > Magnoliopsida > Solanales > Solanaceae > Nicotiana > Nicotiana undulata. The sequence continues at coordinate 23,695 of ML274356.1, read as the reverse complement.
GGTGTATTGTTCTCTGAGTTAATAAAGCTTTTCCAGCTTGTATATAGTCCAAAAATTGGTGTACTCCTTCAATATAGAACGAAATATGCATTAATTTGGTCGTTTTCTTGTGTTGCCCCTGTTTTGGATGCTTCAGAAGTTTAAAAATACTTGCTCAAAAGACGGGTTACTTTTAGTAATTTAAACAGGATCAAACTCTTAATAGCTCTATAAGTAACTCCTTTTGATGGCTTGCAGCCTGGTCGGAGTTCACTTGTAGCAGTACGAACTTCATACCTCGGGTCTGAAGTTTGTTTTGTAGATAGGAGTGCAAACTATATACCTCGGGTACTTATCCAACATGCTCTCTGGTAATCATAAAACATTGTGCCAAAATTGTACACCCATGGCGTGACCACCTGTATCCATTTACATGTAGCAATGGGTGCAGCAGGTGGAATTGCCGAAGTTGAACTTAATCATCACATCTGGAACAATCATGCTCTTTCTGACAAGTTTGAGTCACAAACTAAAAGCATCACAGAAGAATGTTAATGTGTATACTTATCTGTCTAGAAGCATTTCGATGTGGCAATGTAACTCTAAAACATATATTAAAGATATGTTGACTTCTGGCTGGCTTAGTTCTGATGGGAAAACAAGAAGACCAGTTAAACGTTTTATAGTTGATGGAGTTTTGGGTTTTACTTGTGATTTAGCTAATGGCGGTATCCCTATGTCCGCACTATTAGCTCCTGCTGTCTTTGGATCTTATTTTGCCTTCCTTAATTCATTGAATTGGGCGAATATCCTTTCAAAGGTTTGTAAATCTTTCAGAACTCTAGAACTACTAGTGTTAAATGTCATATCTGCAGCTTTCTTTTTACTGGGTAGCCAACTGAAATGTGTAAAAACACATATCATTTTTTTATAGAAAATTTCTTCTTATGGTCATGAACTTCGCCTATGTGAGGTCTGAAGTTTCACTTGTAGCAGTGCAAACTTCAGATCATGGTTGCATTAGTCAGGGAGTGTAGTGTTTTTATGCAGGCTCTTGGTGTTCTTGTTATCAATTTATTTTCCTAATTTTCGACGAAGTACATTCCGTATGTTTAACAAGGCAATATTAATTGATAAAAGGGAGTGGTTGCTTATTGTTGGCAAACCATATTGGTTTGCGTCAATGCTACTATTCGTGTTGCAGTCGTAAATGAATGTGATGTATGATTAGCAATCTCGTATCATTCAATGATCTTTAGTGCATCTGTGATTGCAGAGTGGTGGTTTCTTACACTTGAACAAAACATTTGCAGGAGATTAGAGAAGACGAGCTCCATGATCGACACAAGAACTCCATAGCATAAGTAGGGCTCCCAGGTATCTCTGGTGATTGACTGTAAAAGTTAAAAGGGCTTTGCAGATGGGGGTACTTTTGTCCAACTTTTAGTTACTTATTACAAAGCGGCTAAACTATAGTTATTAAATACCGGCTTGGTTTAAACTGTGGTCTTAAAAATAGGCTATTTGTTCACTTCCCCCAACAAATCCTTGGATCAAATGATTGAGTGCTAACCCTTCTGTCCGATATTTCCCTTCTGGTAATGAACTGTTTGGAGAATCAAATCAGAGTGGTAAATATTTTTTAATTTCCTCTTCATACTGGTATCTCCATTTGATTACAACATGTCTAACCCTTTAGTTCTACAGATTCTTTAAAGGTTTCCTGTTTTACATTGAGATTAAACTGAATCAGTAGTTGACCTTGGCCTTGAGTTAAATCTCTACTGTTGCAAGTTTGGCGCATTGTTCTCTGTTTTAATAAAACTATTCCAGCTTGTATAGTAGAGCCCAAAAATTGGTGTACCCCTTTTTTCCAGCTTGTATGGATCTCTTCTCGGTAGATCAACGTGCAGAAGTGAAGGGACAAGCTTATTCCTAAAAATATGGAAGGCTCTCAATCCTCTAAACTTAGACAAGAGTGCTTATTTGTTTGGTGAGCTTCTAGGCGAGTTCACATCTTCAGTAATATGCATGTGATACTATATATCAATGACCTGGGGAAGACCCCCCACCCCCGCTTCCCCTTTTACAGAAACTATTACGTACAACATAGCTAAATTTAAATTGAAAGACAGGGATGCTTTTACTTAAGCAGGATCAAGTTCATTATTGCCTGCAGCTGTCAAGAAATGAGAATAGCACTTCTTGTAGTTTTTTCCTTTGTTCAATAATTTTGGGTTATGAACCACTTGCGCAGCTTCATGAGACCCATTGCACGCAATCATCTCATTTGCTCATATACCATAAGGATGTGAGTTTCCCTTCTCTTTCCTCTTGATCTTCCTAATAATGCTATGAAGTTCGATTTGCACAATTGGTTTCAGACTCGTAAAACTTTGACATATGTTAACAAACTTGTATGCGCAGAGGTCACAAGGATAATAATTATCTGTTCTGTTGCAAAATAAGCATTCAATTAGATGTTTTTGACAGATGATCAACTGAGTATTATTTCCACTCTACAAATGTATATATACACGTGTGTAAGTGTGTAAGAGAAAAATATCCTAATAACAAAACTGTCACTCTAACTAACTCAACTATATTGAATAATATTGACTAATCAACTACACAACTAAGATACAGATAAATATCCCATTAGCCATTCTCAATGCCCCCCTCAAGTTGGAGGTGAGAGACTCACTTCCAACTTGCTGAGAAGATCAAAGTGTTTAACCCCTATAAGTGCCTTTGTCAAGATGTCAACCAATTGAGCAGAGGTAGAAATATGGTGTAGTGTAACTAGCCCATCTTGTATCTTGTCTCGCACAAAATGGCAATCCACTTCGATATGTTTTTTCCTCTCACGGAATACGGGGTTCCTTGCAATATGGACAACTGCTTGATTGTCGCAAAGCTCATGTATGGGATTGGTGCACATAACTGTTAGTTCTTCTAGCAATCTCTTTATCCATACCAATTCACCAACAACTTTCATGATTGACCTATACTCTGATTCTCTAGAAGACAATGAGACAGTGGTTTGTTTCTTTGACTTCCAACTAATAGGGATGTTCCCAAGCAGCACAATGTACCCACTCACAGATTTCCTTGAATCAGGGCAAGTAGTCCAATCTGAGTCACAATATGCACTGATAGCATAGTTGGGATCATTGGACAGAAATATTCCAAAAGTAGGATCTTTCTTCAAGTATCTAAGAATATGTGTAGCCGCTTTAGATGAGGTTCTCTTAGTGTCTGCATAAACTGGCTCAAATCTATAGGCTATATCCAGCCTTGTGTTTGTTAGGAAATTCAATTTCCCAACTAGCTTCTTGTAATACCCTAGATCAGACAACAAGGTTCCTTCATCACTCCTCAGTTTAATTGTAGAATCAAGTGGAGAGCTAACAGTAGAGTATGCCAAGCAATTATACTCCTTTAGCAGGTCTATAGTGAATTTTCTTTGGTAAATCAGTACTCCATCAGACTTGTACAATATCTCCAACCCTACGAAGTAGTATGATTTTCCAAGATCCTTCACCTGAAATGATTATGCATGGAAGTCTTCAATTCTTTGATTTCCTCCAAGTTGGTACCTGTAAGAATCACATCATCAACATATACAGCCACAAAAACTGTTGAGTTCCCATGTTTATTGTAAACAAGTAATCACTAGTTGAATGTTTGAAACCCTTAAAATACAAGGATTCTATCAACTCGTCATACCATTGTCTTCTAGCTTGTTTTAAACCATATAATGAATTCCTAAGTTTGCACACTAGATTCCCATAAAGTACCATTAGACCTTGTGGAACTTCCATGTACACTTCTTCGTGTAGATCCCCATGAAGGAAAGCATTGTTTGCATCTAGTTGATAAAGATCCCATACTCTCTTTACTGCAATGTTGTTTAGTGTTTTGACTGTGGTCATCTTCACCACTGGTGAAAAGGTTTTTGCGTATTTCTTCTTGTGTGTATCCCTTCACGACAAGTCTTGACTTAATTCTTTCTACACTTCCATTTGCCTCGTGTTTGATCTTGTACACCCATTTACATCCTATATATTTCTTTCCTGTAGGTACTCAACTAGATCCCAAGTATGGTTAGCATATAAAGCTTCAAATTCCTGTGTCATTGCCATTTGCCATGCAGGATTCATAGATGCCTCCTCATAAGAAGATGACTCACAATCATGTGAAATGTTTCTAAGTAACTATTGACTTTCAATATACAAGACATTGAAAGAAATATGTTGTTTGTTTGTTGCAGAATGCAATGAATGGTGTGGGATTAATGTGGTGTCCAGGTTTTGTTTCATGATGCTGAAGGTTTGGCAAAGAGTACACATAGTCTCTGTGGTGTGCAGGAGTGTTATGTGTTCTGCATGATCTTCTAGGTTCTAAGGGATTTGTTTGAAGATTGTTAGACTCAATGACTTGAGACTCAATAGACTGTGCATGTGTGAATGAGTGAGAAACAGGGTTGGCTTCTAAAGACATGTGTGAACTTGATACATCTTGATTAGGTGTTGTTGAACTAGGTGGAGAAAGAGGTGCAACATTGTTTGATACAGGCCTACTACTGACAGAAATTGATGCATCAATATCATATATGTTACAATCATTTGAAGTTCCAAAATTAGATGGGAACAAGATGGATTAGAATTCATCAGATGCATTACAGAGGGAAAGCTAGAATGTTCAGATGAAACTGCAAAAGGAAAAATATTTTCATGAAACACTACATCTCTAGATATATGTATTCTCTTTGTGGAGAAGTCTAGGACCTTGTAACCCTTTGTACCAAAGGGATAACCTACAAACACATGGGGTGTGGCTCTTGGTTCAAATTTGTCTTTGTGAGTCTTTAGTGTACATAGGTAGCATAAGCAACCAAAGCTCTTAAGTTGTGAATATTTGGGCTTTTTGTTGCAAAGGAGTTGAAAAGAGTTTTTGTTATTAAGAATAGTGGATGGGAGTTTGTTTATCAGGTAGGTGGCTGTTAGAATGCATTCCCCCCAGTACCTTATAGGTAGTTTGGACTAAAGTAAGGCCCTCGTTTCAAGTAGGTATTTGTGTTTTCTTTTTACCACATCATTTTGTTGTGGTGTGTATGGACAAAATTTCTGATGTGCTATGCCCTTTTCTTTGAAGTGTGTCATGGATTTATTGTTAATTCTAGACCATTATCAGATATAATGGTCTTAACTGAAGTACCAAACTAATTTTCAATCATAAACAAAAATGCTTTAATGGAATGAAAGGTGTTGCTTTTGCATCTTAAGAGGTGAGTCCAGGTTGACCTATTAAAATCATCAACCATGGTAAGAAAGTATATGCTTATCATGTGTGGATGTGTGGTATTCAAGAATTCTGGTAGATGATGTGGTCTTTTCAGGGAATGGTAGCCTTGTCTGTCTGGCCATAGGGCTGTCACGACCCAAAATCCCACCTTCAGGTTGTGATGGCATCTAACGTTGAACCCGCTAGACAATCCAACGTTTGAGTTAATTTACTAACTTATTTTACTTAAGCCATTTAAAAATGAAACAATGAACATAAACAATTAATAATAATGCGAAAGCTGCGAGTGTATATATTAATATAATAATTACCACAAATATCCGTACATAATCCCCCAAAAATAGTGTCACAAAATCTCACGGACTGTCTAAGATTACTACAATAAGAGTCTGAAAAGAACAATACAACTGTCTATGATAACAAGATAAGACAGAAACGAAAAGCTAGAAGGTGACGCCAAGATCCACGAACGCCTGCGGAACTACCTCAGTGTCGCCTGAATGGATTGAAGGATACTCCCTCTAATGATGTCCACTGAGTCCGGCTACGTGATCTGCACAACATAAAGAAGTGCAGATTAGCATCAGTACAACCGACTCCATGTATTGAGTGAGTGCCGAGCCTAACCTCGGCGAAGTAGTGACGAAACTAGACACGACAACAATAATTTACCTGTATAGTTCTATAATATGTACCAGAGAAAATAGCAAGAAATAAGCAGTTAAGCATGGTAATACGGGGACAAGTAATGGGGGTAATAAGTGAGGATCAAAGATGAATAACTGAACAAAACAACAATGCAAAGAAACAAGTCAACAGGATTAAAAACTCAAATAAGTATGTACACGGCATCACCCTTCGTGCTTTTACTCTCGTCCTCACAATGCACAGTATAAATGAAAGCAATATAAATCATGGCACGACATCACCCTTCATGCTTTTACTCTCTTCCTCACTATGCAATGTATTAATGAAAGCAATATAAATCATGGCACGACATCACCCTTCGTGCTTTACACTCTTCCTCACCCAAATCAACAACAAATAACAACTTGGCAAGGAATACAACAGAGTGAAATACAATTCGTAACCACCCAGCAAGGGAAATATCAACCAAAATAATAACATTGCCCGGATGGGGACTCAACTATAACCAATCTCTTACGAGTACATAACTTAATGAATTGGGTCCTCAACTGAGACATCATATCACAAGTACTTAAGCAAGTATTCTCAGCAATTACACAACTTCCCAAAGAATACTTCATAACACAATAAATATCGGAGTAATAACAAGCAATTCACCAAAATAGACTCACGGGCATACTTGACAAACAATGCATAGGTACTCGTCACCTCACCTATACATTGAACATGATAAAAAAGTAGCACATACGACTCAACACCTATTCCCTCACTAAAGTTAGGCCAAACACTTACCTCGACTCCAAGAATGCAAATCAAGCCTCTAGCACTACTTTCCCTCTCGAATCCAACTCTGAAACGATAGTATCTAGACATGATCGACTCAATAATGACTCAATAATTCAATTCCAAAGCCTAATTGTAGATTTCCCATCATTCTTCCAAAAATACCAAAAGCCGACCCCGGGCCCGCTTGGTCCAAACACGAGGTTCGGACCAAAACCCGATCACCCATTCCCCCACGAGCCCGAATACACAATTTGTTTTGAAATCCGACCCCAAAACGAGGTTGAATTCCTAAAAATTCTAAAAGCCCGTACTCTACCCAAAAACCCCAATTTCTAACTTTAATTTCATGTTCTTAGTCCTAGAATCTAGTGATTATTGATGAAAATGGAAGAAAATAGAGCTAAGTTTACTTACCTATGAAGCTATGAAGGAAGACCTCTTCAAAATCGCCTATGGGGTGTGGGGAAGAAGCAGGGTAGTGAAAATATGGTAGAAATCCCGTAACTATTCTGTTTTTGGGGTATTAAAATTGACTCGGTAAAATAAGGCAGTGCGTTCGCGGTCTCTGCGTTCGCACAGGGTTAACATGTGGTCCCTATGCGTTCGCAACTAAACGCTGCGTTCGCACAGGGTAAGATCCTACCCAGCCCCCAGGCCCCTTCTAACACTGTGCGTTCGCACCCTATACCCCGCATTCGCACAGTAACACCCCAAGGACCCTCCACGATCACAGCCTGCTTGGTGCGTTCACATAGAACACCCTGGCCCCCACTCCGCGATCTCATCCCTCAGGGTGCATTCGCACTTTCCAAAAGACTACCCTGAGCCCCAGCCCTCAATTAACCTGTGCGTTCGCACTCCCTTGAGTGCGTTCACATAGGGTATTTATCTGAACACCAGAAAACAGCCTAAAACACCAGATTTTTCTTACTTTTTGCACTCCGACACCTACCAGAAACTCACCCGAGCCCTCGGGGATCAAAACCAAATATACACACGACTTCAAAATCATCTTACGGACTTATTCGAGTAATAAAACTACCAAAATAACATCAAAAACAATGAATTAAACTCCAAAATCTATAGGATTTCCTCAAACTTCCTAAACTATCAAATTTTCCATTTTTGATCCGAAACACGTCAAACCAAGTCCGTTTCTTACCAAATTTTACAGATAACTCACATAACACATATTAAACATGTTCCAGGCTCCGGAACCATAATACGGGCCTGGTAACACAGGTCTCACATCAAAGTTCATTTTCAAAAGTCTTTATTATTTTCAGAAAACAACTTTCTTTAAAAAATCATTTCTCGGACTTGGGACCTCGAAATTCGATTTCGGGCATACGCCCAAGTCCCATATTTTCCTACGGACCCTCCGGGACTGTCAAATCACGGGTCCGGGTCCATTTACCAAAAATGTTGACCAAAGTCAACTTTATTCAAATTAATTATATAATTTCATCACCTTATCAGATTTCCGCATAAAGGCTTCCCGGCTTTGCGCCAGGGCTGCACACGTACATCGAGGTGAGATAGACGGAGGCTTTCAAGGCCTCGGAACACAGTTTTAATTAAATTTACACAGGATGACCTTTTGGGTCATCACAATCTCCACCTCTAAAACAAACGTTCGTCCTCGAACGGACATAGAAAGGTACCTGAATCGGGGAAAAGGTGGGGATATCGGCTCCGCATATCGGACTCGGACTCCCAGGTAGCTGCCTCAGCAGGCTGACCTCTCCACTGAACACGAACCGAAGGATAACTCTTCGATCTCAACTGACGAACCTGCTGAGCTAATATGGCTACCGGCTCTTCTTCATAAGTCAAATCCTTGTCCAACTGGACACCGCTGAAGTCAAGTACATGAGATGGATCCGCAATGTACCTCCGGAGCATAGATACATGAAACACCGGGTGCACGGCTGATAAACTCGGTGGCAAGGCAAGTATGTCGGCCACCTCTCCTACCTTATCCAAAATCTCAAATGGACCAATGTACCTAGGGATCAACTTACCCCTCTTCCCGAACCTCATCATGCCCTTCATGGGCGACACCCGAAGAAATACCGGGTCTCCTATCATGAATGCCAAATCTCGAATTTTGCGATCCGCATAACTCTTTTGCCTGGACTGAGCTGTACGAAGTCTATCCTGAATGATCTTCACCTTGTCCAAGGCATCATGGACTAACTCAGAACCCAACAATCTACGATTGGGGACAGACACCGCCTACCATACAACGCCTCATACGGAGCCATCTGAATGCTCGACTGAAAGTTGTTGTTGTAGGAAAACTCAGCTAAAGTCAAGAACTGGTCCCATGAACCACCAAAGTCAATGACACAAGCCCGCAACATATCCTCCAAAATTTGAATAGTACGCTCGGACTGTCCGTTCGTCTGTGGATTAAATCTTGTGCTCAACTCAATCTGTATGCCCAACTCTCGCTAAAATACTCTCCAGAAATGGGAGGTAAACTGAGTACCTCGGTCTGATATAATGGATATGGGCACCCCATGCAATCTAACAATCTCTCTCAGATAGATCTTTGCCAACTTCTCCGCTGAATACGAAATTGATACCGGAATGAAGTGTGCTGACTTGGTCAGCCTATCCACAACAACCCACACCGCATCAAACATCCTCTGGGTCTGTGGGAGTCCAACTACAAAGTCCATGGTGATACGCTCCCACTTCCACTCGAGAAGCTGAATCTTCTGCATCAAACCACCGGATCTTTGGTGCTCGTATTTAACCTGATGACAGTTCAAGCACCGAGCTACATAAGCTACAATATCCTTTTTCATCCTCCGCCATCAATAATGCTGCCGCAAGTCCTGGTACATCTTTGCGGCGCTCGGATGAATGGAATACCGGGAACTATGGGCCTCCTGTAGTATCAACTCACTAATACCATCAACATCAGGTACACAAATACGACCCTGCATCCTCAAAACTCCCTCATCATCAACCGTAACTTGCTTGGCATCTTCGTGCCTGACCCTATCTCTAAGAACACATAAATGACGATCATCATACTGCATGTCCCGAATACGGTCATACAATGAATATCGGGCCACGGTATGGGCCAAAACACTGCCAGTCTCAGAAACCTCCAATCTCACAAATCGGTTGGCTAAAGCCTGAACATCCAAAGCATGAGGTCGCTCTCCGACTGATAAATAAGCAAGACTACCCATACTGGCTGACTTCCGGCTCAAAGCATCGACCACCACATTGGCCTTCCCCAGATGATAAAGAATGGTAATATCATAATCCTTCAACAACTCTAACCACCTCCTCTGCCTCATGTTCAACTCCTTTTGCTTGAACAGATACTGCAAACTCTTGTGATCAGTGAACACCTCACATGGCACACCATACAAATAATGCCTCCAGATCTTCAACGCCTGAACAATAGCTGCTAACTCCAAATCATGAACTGGATAATTCTTCTCGTGAACCTTCAACTGACGAGAAGCATATGTTATGACCTTGCCATCCTGCATCAACACTGCACCAAGCCCAACCCGTGAAGCATCACAATACACGGTATACGGTCCTAAACCTGTGGGCAAAACTAACACTGGTGTCGTGGTCAAGGATGTCTTGAGCTTCTGAAAGCTCGCCTTACACTCATCAGACCACCTGAAATGAGCCTCTTTCTGAGTCAACCTGGTCATCGGGGCTGCGATAGATGAAAAGCCCTCCACGAATCGGCGATAATAACCTGCTAAGCCCGAGAAACTCCGAATCTCTGTAGCTGAAGTGGGCCTAGGACAATCTCTGACCGCTGAAATCTTCTTGGGATCCACCTGGATACCCTCTGCCGACACAACATGACCCAGATCTGCCACTGAACCCAACCAGATCCCACACTTAGAAAATTTGGCATACAACTGCCTATCCCTCAGAGTCTGGAGGGCGACTCGAAGGTGCTGCTCATGCTCCTCTCGGATATGGGAGTAAATCAAGATATCATCAATAAACACAATCACAAATGAGTACAAATATGGCCTGAACACACGGTTCATCAACTCCATAAAAGCAGCAGGGGCGTTTGTCAACCCAAATAACATTACCAAGAACGCATAATGCCCATAACGAGTGCGAGAGGCCGTCTTAGGGACATCAGACGCCCTAATCCTCAGCTAATGGTAACCTGATCTCAAGTCTATCTTGGAAAACACTGTAGCACCCTGAAGCTGGTCAAATAGATCATCAATCATCGGCAAAGGATACTTATTCTTGATAGTAACCTTATTTAACTGCCTGTAATCAATACACATCCTCATTGACCCATCTTTCTTCTTAACAAACAACACTGGAGCACCCCACGGAGAAACACTAGGCCTAATGAATCCTTTATTCAACAAATCCTGCAACTGCTCCTTTAATTCCTTCAACTCTGGTTGGGCCATACGATACGGCGGAGTAGAAATAGGCTGAGTGCCCTGAGCTACCTCAATACAAAAATCAATATCCCTATCGGGTGGCATACCCGGCAGCTCAGCAAGGAATACCTCTAGAAACTCACGAACCACGGGCACATACTTCATAGAAGGAACCTCGGCACTAGAATCACGAACATAGGCCAAATAGACTAAACAACCCTTCTCAATCATGCGTTGAGCCTTCATATAAGAAATAACTCTACTAGAAGAATGACTAGGAGTCCCTCTCCACCCAAACGAGGTACTCCTGGTAAGGCTAAGGTCACTGTCTTGGCATGACAGTCCAGAATAGCATGATAGGGAGATAGCCAATGCATCCCCAATATAACATCAAAGTCGACCATATCCAGAAGCAAAAGATCAAACTGAGTCTCCATACCACCAATAACTACTAAGCAAGCACGGTAGACTCGATCTACCACTATAGAATCACCCACCGGGGTAGACACATATACAGGAGCACTCAGGGAATCACGGGGCATGCTCAAATAAGGGGCAAAATATGAAGACACATAAGAGAAAGTAGAACCCGGATCAAATAACACCGAAGCATCTCTGCTGCAAACTGAAACCGTACATGTGATAACCGCATCAGAGGCCTCGGCCTCAGGCCTGGCAGGAATAGCATAGCACCGGGGCGGAGCCCCTCCAACCTGAACATCTCTGGGTCGACCTACTGCAGCCAAACTGAAACCGTACATGTGATAATTGCATCAGAGGCTGGTGCAGTAGGAAGAAGACCGGCCTGAGCCACACTCCCCATAAGTCCCACTAGGCGGACTAGAGCGTCCTGAAGCACCGGGGTGGCAATAAACCCCTCTGGGACTTGAGTCGGTCCAACTGGGACTGTCTGAGCGGGAATCTCCTCGGTGAACTCAACCTGAGGATCCTCCACTAGGGCTGCTGCTCTAGGCTGCCCTGCCTCGGTCCCTCGTAGGAGCTGTGACAGGAGTATCGGGCTGCTGATCAGAACCTGGGGAAGCACGCGTCCTCGCCATCTGCGAGAGAATAGAATAGAAACTCAATTATCATTTTGAATTCAAGTCGCACGACAGAGAAAAAGAAATATGAAGTCATTCCTAACTTCGCAGCCTCTGGGGGATAAGTACAGACGTCTCCGTACCGATCCCTCATACTCTACCAAGTTTGTCCGTGAGTTGTGAGACCTAAGCAACCTAGTGCTCTGATACTAACTTGTCACGACCCGAAATCCCACCTTCAGGCCGTGATGGCGTCTAACGTTGAACCCGCTAGACAAGCCAACGTTTGAGTTAATTTACTAACTTTCTTTACTTAAGCCATTTTAAAATAAAACAATGAACATAAACAATTAATAATATTGCGAAAGCTGCGAGTATATATATTAATATAATAATTGCCACAAATTTCCGTACATAATCCCCCAGAAATGGTGTGACAAAATCTCACGGACTGTCTAAGATTACTACAACAAGAGTCTGAAAAGAACAATACAACTGTCTATGATAACAAGATAAGACAGAAACGAAAGGATAGAAGGTGACGCCAAGGTCCACGAACGCCTACGGAACTACCTCGGTGTCGCCTGAATGGACTGAAGGATACTCCCTCAAACGATATCCACTGGGTCTGGCTACGTGATTTGCACAACATAAAGAAGTGCAGGTGTAGCATCAGTACAACCGACCCCATGTACTGAGTAAGTGCCGAGCCTAACCTCGGCGAAGTAGTGATGAGGCTAGACACGACAACAACAATTTACCTGTACAGTTCTATAATATGTACCAGAGAAAATAACAAGAAATAAGAAGTTAAGCATGGTAATACGGGGACAAGTAATGGGGGTAACAAGTGAGGATCAAAGATGAATAACTGAACAAAACAACAATGCAAAGAAACAAGTCAACAGGAATAAAAACTCAAATAAGTATGTACACGGCATCACCCTTCGTGCTTTTACTCTCGTCCTCACAATGCACAGTATAAATGAAAGCAGTATAAATCATGGCACGGCATCACCCTTCGTGCTTTTACTCTCGTCCTCACAATGCACAATATAAATGAAAGCAGTATAAATGATGGCACGACATCACCCTTCGTGTTTTTACTCTCTTCCTCACTATGCAATGTATAAATGAAAGCAATATAAATCATGGCACGGCATCACCCTTCGTGCTTTTACTCTCGTCCTCACAATGCACAGTATAAATGAAAGCAGTATAAATCATGGCACGGCATCACCCTTCGTGCTTTTACTCTCTTCCTCATTATGAAATGAATACACGGCATCACCATTCGTGCTTTACACTCTTCCTCACCCAAATCAACAACAAATAACAACTTGGCAAAGAATACAATAGAGTGAAATACAATTTGTAACCACCCAGCAAGGGGAATATCAACCAAAATAATAACATTGCCCGGCAAGTAAGCTATAACCAATCTCTTACGAGTACATAACTTAATGAATTGGGTCCTCAACTGAGACATCATATCACAAGTACTTAAGCAATTATACTCAGCAATTACACAACTTCCCAAAGGAAACTACTTCATAACACAATAAATATCGGAGTAATAACAAGCAATTCACCAAAATAGACTCACGGCATGCTTGACAAACAATGCATAGGTACTCGTCACCTCACTTATACATTGAACATGATAAACAAGTAGCACATACGACTCAACACTTATTCCCTCACTAAAGTTAGGCCAAACACTTACCTCGGCTCCAAGAATGCAAATCAAGCCTCTAGCACTGCTTTCCCTCTCGAATCCAACTTCGAAACGATAGTATCTAGAAATAATCGACTCAATAATATCAATAATGACTCAATAATTCAATTCCAAAGTCTAATTGTAGATTTCCCATCATTCTTCCAAAAATACCAAAAATCGACCACGGGCCCGCTTGGTCCAAACACAAGGTTCGGACCAAAACTCGATCACCCATTCCCCCACGAGCCCGAATATACAATTTGTTTTGAAATCCGACCCCAAAACGAGGTTGAATTCCTAAAAATTCTAAAAGCCCTAACTCTACCCAGAATCCCAAATTTCTACCTTTAACATGTTCTTAGGCCTAGAATCTAGTGATTATTGATGAAAATGGAAGAAAATAGAGCTAAGTTTACTTACCTATGAAGTTATAGAGGAAGAGCTCTACAAAATCGCCTATGGGGTGTGGGGAAGAAGGAGGGTAGTGAAAATATGGTAGAAATCCCGTAATATTAAAATTGACTAGGTAAAATAAGGCAGTGCGTTCGCGGTCCCAGCTTCGCGTTCGCACAGGATTATGCCTTCGCGAGCTAAACGCTGCGTTCGCACAGGGTAAGATCCTACCAAGTCCCCAAGCCCCTGCTAACACTGTGCGTTCGCACCCTATACCCCGCGTTCGCACAGTAACACCCCAAGGACCCTCCGCGATCGCAACCTTCTTGGTGCGTTCGCATAGAACACCCTGCCCCCCACTCCGCGATCGCATCCCTCAGGGTGCGTTTGCACTGACCAAAAGACTAACCTGACCCCCATCCCTCAATTACTCTGTGTGTTCGCACTCCCTTGAGTGCGTTCGCGTAGGGTATTTATCTGAACACCAGAAAACATCCTAAAACACCAGATTTTTCTTACTTTTTGCACTCCGACACCTACCCGAAATTCACCCGAGCCCTCGGGGCTCAAAACCAAATATACAAACGACTTCAAAATCATCCTATGGACTTATTCAAGTAATAAAACCACCAAAATAACATAAAAACAATGAATTAAACTCCAAAATCTATAGGATTTCCTCAAACTTCCTAAACTATCAAATTTTTTATTTTTTATCCGAAACATGTCAAACCAACTCCGTTTCTTACCAAATTTTACAGATAACTCACATAACACATATTAAACATGTTCCGGGCTCCGGAACCATAATACGGGACTGGTAACACAGGTTTCACATCAAAGTTCATTTTCAAAAGTCTTTATTATTTTTAGAAAATAATTTTCTTTAAATATTCATTTCTCGGACTTGGGACCTCGGAATTCGATCAGGCATATGGCCAAGTCCCATATTTTCCTACGGACCCTCCGGGACCCACAAATCACTGGTCCGGGTTCGTTTACCAAAAATGTTGACCAAAGTCAACTTTATTCAAATTAATTATATAATTTCATCACTTTATCAGTTTTCCACGTAAAGGCTTCCCGGCTACGCGCCCGGGATGCGCACGCACATCGAGGTGAGATAGACGAAGGCTTTCAAGGCTTTGGAATACAGTTTTAATTAAATTTACGTAGGATGACCTTTTGGGTCATCACAAGGGCAGATTGAATAAATAAAGGGTTATTTAGGAGCAAAATTGGCTGGTATAGTAGATATTTTCCTTATTTTTACAAAGGGTTCATGACCTAACCTATTGTGTCACAAGTAGTCAACATTATTTCCAGAAGATGCAGACATATAAGGAATTCACAGTAAAATGATTAGTTTTATTGCATCGAATGGATACGATTTACATTGCTCAATAAATGAGATGACTCATGTAATGAAATGGATGATCTTGATCCTTTTTCTTGCTAACATTGCGATCAGGTATATAAAAGGAGGAATGAGGCAAATTGTAAGTAGAAGTAGAGGGTGGACTCAACTATGAAAAGCTATGACACTTTGAACAAAGAAAATACAACCCACTCCTTGCCTTACCAATCTCCAGAGGCCTCTACATTAAAGGGTCATGCATTAAAGATATTTGTTGAGATTAACCATGCAATCAAGATGCATTGTTAATGGGTGAATTGAAATAAGGTTGTATTTGGACTAGGTACATACAGAACTCTAACCGGAGTTATTTTAGGACCAAGAAAAGCATCACCAATTTTTGTCACTTTCACCATATATCCATTAGGTAAGGTAACAAGGAAGAGATAGGTAAGGTACTAATATAAATAAGGAAGGACTTTCTATATGTCATATGATTTCATGCTCCATTGTCTAAAATCCATAGGTCAACAATTGAATTTGAACATTTGCATGTGGTTGTTTCAGCTATCTCTTTATAAGTAGAGCAAGATAGAATACCTACAAAGTTCAAATCTCAAATGGTGATGATGTTTGAGTTTTCCCCTGCACTGTTAGTCTTAAAGTTCTCCAACAAATTTAGCAACTGGTTGTATTGTTCCTTCGTCAGGTCCTGAAAATTTTGGTTGTGGTTCCTGCTATCAGCATCTCCACTGCTACATGCTTGCATCTCTTCACACTAACCATGGACATTTGCAGCAAATCATGTGTTTCTCCCCTTTGTAAATTTGAAGTCTTGTGGAAATGCATGTTGGCTATAACACTTCTCCCTGGTGTGTCCTAGATTTTTCCAGTAGTCACAATACAGGCTAGATCTATAAGGGGATTAGGTTTATACGAGTTGTGTCCTGTGGTGTTGACTTGTGAAGCATAATTGGTTTTGATTTTATTGTTTCCCGGTCTATTCATTCAAGGAAGTGGATTCCATGACTAACAGACTACTAGGCCTAAGTTCTCTATGTTTCTCCTCCTGAATGTGGATGGAAAAGGCCTATGCAATGTTAGGCAGGGGGTTCATCGTTAGAATACTTCCCCTAACAATTGTGTAGACTTCATTGAGTCCCATTATGAACTGAATTAACCTTCAATCCTGCTCTGCCTTGTGCATATTTGCTTTATCACCACAAGTGCATTGGCAACCGCATTGTGCATGTGCATTCAAGGTATTGAGCTCCTCATATAGCTTCTTCATTTTGTGTAGTATCGTGTTATATCTAGGGTTCCTTGATTTAGGTCATTGATCTTCTTTTGCAATTGATAAAGTTTTTCCTCGTTTGTTTGACGTTCATGCCCTCAAGCTCTTGCCATAACTCCTTTGCATCATTCACATCTTGTAGACTGTCAGTCAAATCCTTTGAGAATGAGTTCAGAATCCACGATGTTACCATATCGTCACATCGTGCCTATTGATCATAGGTTGCTTCTCCAGCATTAGGTTTCTTACACTTCCCTATGATGAATCCGACTTTGTTTTTCACAGAGAGAGCTCTGAGAACGCCTCTCCTCCAGAATCTATAGTCGGCGCCGCCAAATGCTACCAGTGCCAGCACAGTCCCAACACTTCCAAAAGATGCATGTATAGCGGGTTGGTCGAATCCAAAATTGTGGTGGGATCTTGAGTATCCTTGTCTCCAACCATGAATTGAAGCAGAAATTTGAGTCAATTGATGATGGAGAGAGTACGAAAAAGTGATTCCCGAACGAAATCGCAAATTGAGAACTTTCTATTTGCGATTTCAAATTGGGTGAAAATAACAGAGAAAGAAGAGAAGATGAACTAGATGTAGATCGGAGATTACGAGCTGTGCTCTAATACCATGTCGAAATAAGAGATCAGAAAATATCGAAGTATCTCCACTGATGAACCAAGCTGAGCTTGTGAGAGAAGGTTCTAGATAAAAGAGGAATTGGGGAGGAGTGAGTATTATTTCCACTCTACAAATGTATGTATACACGTGTGTAAGAATGTAAGAGAATATCCTAATTACAACATTGTCACTCTAACTGACTCAACTATATTGACTAATATTGACTTATCAACTACACAACTAAGATACACATAAATATTACATCAACCATCATATCCTACTATATTATAAGTGGGAAGGCCCTAAAACTAAAGTTAAAATACAAAAATGCCCATAAAATTTTGAATCGACATTTAAACCTTCCTTTGAATATTATTCTTACAATATCTTAGTACCAAAAAAGTAAATTAACCTTTCAATTAATGATAAAGTTACACCAAATAAATTAGAATTCATTTGCATTCAATGATAAAGTTGTAATCTCTAGGTATTTGCTGATTTGATGGTTATCTTTCATTTTTCAAAAATTAATTTCTTCTAAACATGTATCACCATTTAAGAACTAGCTTTTAAAATTTCATAATAAATTACTATTTCATTATAATCAAGTATATTCTCGAGCTTAAATACATTAAACAATGTTGATCTCTTCATTGCTATATATGTGGCCATAAAAGCGGTAATAAGTTAAGCTAATGAAGACAATATTGAAGAATCAATTAATTTTTTTATGTAGATAGAGCTTCTATCAAGCATCCACTTTTGAGTGGTCTGATTCTGCTACATTATGGTGTTTCGTGTAATTTTTAAATTGAAAGCCATCTTAGGTGAATCTTCTTAGCTTGATGAATGTTGTTTTCAGAAAGAAATCGAGAATCGTCCTAAAATATGTCCAGTAAGTTTTTATTCCATAATTATTTTTTTTAACTTGTGCCACACATGCATCTTTATTCTAAAAAAAAGGCTGAGGAAAGGACTAAATACGATGTTTTTCTGCAGGTAGGGAGGAATGCCTGATTTTGTTTTTATGCCATATATGAAGCCAAGAATTTGTGAGGTCATTTTGTTTACGTATTTTCTTGTAGTTTAATCATTTGGTTTTTAAAATCTACTAGATATTGAAGGGGAATCAAAGAATTAGAAAGGAAAATTTAGGCAGTTAAGCATTTTGATTTAAACTTAAAGTAAAAGGCTTTTTTGACTTTTATGCTAAGTAGCATTGAAATTGAATATTCAAAAGGTTTCCCTATTACACATTTGTAAAATTAAAGAATAATTAAAAGGTAAAAGAAATAAAAAAGGGAAGGGTAAAATTAGGATTTGGTTTTACTTTTCTTTTCTTTCGTTGTTCTTCATCTGTTGTTGTTGTCGTCCTTTTACTTGTAAGGAATAGATATTCTATACTTATAAATGTACAATAAAGGCCCAAAAACAAAATTATGTTATATTTTATTACATATAAATACAAAAGGAGAGCAATTTTTCTCTTTATTTATACGCCTTTTAAGAAAAATAAAAATATAGTAGTCTCACTTACATAGATATAGAAAAATCAAGTATCCCTAGAGGAAATAGAATTTTTAAACTAATTGTAATTAATACGATTGATAAACCTTGAACTTCAATCTCTATGGATTTAAAAATTAAAAGGAAATATTTTATTTTATTTTATATTTGGATATTAGAAAAGAATTATATTTATAAGATTTTTGATGGTAGAAATTTTCACTCTTTTCTTCTCTTCCCCATTTAATGCATCTAGTTTCAACTCCATGCAGGAAACGCCAAACACTTGAAACATAATTCCTCGGGTGAGTTTCAAACTACTTGTAAGCAACTTATATTATTTTGCAAAAAGTAAAATATCTTTCATAAATTTAATTCTTGCAACATATCGCAAGTTATCTAATTATGTTGATTGGTTTGTTACGATATAATATTGAAAGTTTCTCAATTAATTGCAGGAATCATATTGAAGTAAGACAAATTGAACTTATAGAAAATACATGTCCTTATGAATACTTGCTTTTAAAATTAATTAATCTAAATTATTGTGCGCCTCCCTAAAGGAAGCATAAGGAATGCGAATTGGCATGATGAGAAAATGAAAGGGCATTTTGGTTTTTCTTTAATGTCCAAAACGATGGTGTGGATTTGAGGAATCTAACAAACTTCCTCGCTCTCGGTTGGAAGTCGAATACGAAAATTGCTTTCCATCTCTATGAGTGAGTGAGCTAAATAGGACCAATATTTGCTATTTTTAATAATTCTATTTTTTGTATTAGTATTTGAAATTATTAACTCTGTTGATTTATGGTAACACTCACGAACTCTCTCTCTCTCTGATGACTTCTTCTCTCTCTTCGAACTCTCTCTCTCTCTCACGCCCTACTGTGCCTAGGGGTGTTCATAAAAATCCGAAAAATAGAACCAAACCGAAAACTGAACCAGATCGACCAAAAAAACCGTTACTTTTTAGGTTTGGTTTGGTTTTGATTTTGAATTTTAAAAACCGATCAAATTTGGTTTGGTTTTGGTTTTAATAAAAAAATAACCGAAAAAAACGAACAAAACCGACTATAAAAGTAGCTATTTAAATTTATTATTACACCTATATATATGTATATTTTATAAAAAGTTTCTAAAATTTTATAGTACATATTAGTCATTTATATTTTTAGTCTAGTTCTTTGTTATTATAATAATATATTTCTTTGCCTTTACATTTTAGTTTGATTGGTAGTTTTCTTTTGCTACGTACAAGAATTTTATTTCGTGTTAAAAATAATCGATTTTTAATGGAGTACTTTAGTTATTCATCACTATTTGATTCAATTATCATCAATATATCTTGGTAAATGATAGATTTCTCGACAAGCAATTGATTTGATAGTGTTACATTGAAAATGTAGTCGCCGGAATATGCATTTGGTAGTGTATGTCTCATATTTAAGAAAAAAATCGATGAATAACCGAAAAACCGACAAAAACATAATCGATAAAAAATCGATTTAATTGGTTTGATTTGGTTCTAATATTTGAAAAACCGACTTACTTGGTTTGGTTTCTTTTTAGGAAAAAACCGACCCGAACCGAACCATGAACACCCCTAACTGTGCCTAACATATCTCTGCCACCACCAGTGACAAGCCAAGCTCCGGTCGCGGCGTCAGCCATTCCCGTCAGGTAAGTTCTCGCTCTCTAACCCCCCCCCCCTCCTTTCTCTATCGCATCCCCTCTCTCCTTCCTCTACTATCTCAACCATATCCCTTTTTCCACTTGTTTTCCCTCCTACGCCAGCAACTTGCACAGAGCCAGTGATTGTCGTCCCCCCTCTTTTATATCCCCCTCTCTATCTCTCTATCTTCCCTCCTCCTCTTTTGTGTGTGAGCACAGTGAAGATAGATCTAGGGTTTCCAGCGAGACCCAGCCATGCACCGGCAAGTGTGTTACTGTACACACTTGCAACAGTCATCTCTTCAGAAGTTCCCTGTCCCACAACTTTTCAGGCGACTCTGGCGAGCAACAATCATTACGCCCAACTGTCCGGTGACCTTTTTCGGCGATCGTCGTGAAGAAGTAGCAACAAAGGCGGAAAATATCCAGGTTCTTCTGTTGGGAGTTTCTCTCTCTCTCTCTCTCTCTTAGTTGTATTACTTAAATTGGTTCCATTTCAGCCGCATTAGTATAATCATAATATCTGTGTGCCTGTAACTACTTATCATTTTCTTCTAGATTGGCCTTTTGCCTATTTTTGGATTAGCGATTTTCCCTAGTCTGTCGTATGTATAGTGGATGAGGTATGGGATGGTAGAGTAAGGTCATGTCCTCGGGTGGGGCAGGGCACAGGGGGTGGGTCGGGAGGCAAGGAGAGTAAGGAGAACAAGCGAGCATCTAGGTTGAGAATTGGGTCATGGAACGTAGGAACACTGACGGATAAGTCTATAGAGTTAGCAAAGATTCTTCAGAGGAGGAAGGTTAATATAGCTTGTGTCCAGGAGACTAGGTGGGTAGGATCGAGGGCGAGGGATGCGGACGGGTATAAGTTATGGTACTCTGGAGTCACGAAGGGTAAGAATGGAGTGGGTATTTTGGTGGACAGGGAGCTCGAGAGTCGGTGGTAGAGGTAAGGCGGGTGAGTGATATATTAATGACTATTAAGATAGTGATTGGGGAGTGCACTCCAAATGTAATTAGCGCGTACGCGCCAAATGCAGGCTTGGATGAGGAGGTCAAACGGCGCGTTTGGGAAGGGTTGGATGAGGTTGTGCGTAGTATCTTGCTTGCTGAGAGGTTATGTATAGGAGGAGATTTCAATGGTCATATTGGGTCGACTTCTAATGGCTATGGCGTGGTGCATGGAGGCTTTGGCTTTGGAGTTAGGAATGGAGGAGGTACTTCGTTGTTGGATTTTGCGGAGGCATTTGTGCTGGTGATTGCTAACTCTAGTTTTCCGAAGAGGGGGGAGCATTTAGATACTTTCTAAATTACGGTGGCGAGGACCCAAGTTGACTATATCCTCCTCAGGAGGTGTGATAGAGGGTTGTGTAAGGACTGCAAGGTTATTCGGGGGGAGACCCTCGCGACGCAGCATATGCTCTTGGTGATGGATGTCGGTATCGTGATTAATAGAAAGAAGAGATCAGCACGAGGACGACCGAGGATCAGGTGGGGAGCCTTGACTAAGGATAAGCTCGGGAATTGAAAGGAGGTTATCAACAGTAGGAGCCTGGAGGAGTAGCGAGGACGCGAGTGCTATGTGGGCGACGACGGCGGACTGTATTAGGGAGGCGGAAATAGAGGTGTTAGGGGTCTCGAAAGGATACATTGACACCCAAAAGGACTGGTGGTGGAATGAAGTGGTCCAAGGCAAAGTGGAAGAGAAAAAGGCGGCGTACCTGAGGTTAGTAGGGAGAACATACGGGGAGGAGAGGAGAACGAACATAGAGAGGTATAAGGTAGCTAGGAGGGACGCGAAGTTGGCGGTCATGGAGGCCAAGACTACTACGTTTGCTCGTCTGTACGAGGAACTGGGGGACAAAGGCCGAGATAAAAAAGCTCTTTCGATTGGCCAAGGCAAGAGAGAGGAAGGCTCGGGATCTGGACCAAGTGTGGTGCATCAGAGATGAGGACAGCAGAGTATTGATGGGAGAGGCACAAATTAAGAGGAGATGGCAGACTTACTTTCATAGACTTATGAATGAAGATAGAGACAGGGATATAGTGCTAGGTGTTTTTGGACATTCCGAGAGTCACCGAGACTTTGGGTACTATAGATGTATTAGGGTGAGGAGGTCGTGGGGGATATGCGTATGATGAGTAGGGGTAGAGCGACCGGACAAGACAAAATTTTGGTTGAATTTTGGAGGAGTGTGGGTAGAGCAGGTTTGGAGTGGCTGACTAGGTTGTTCAATATTATTTTCAGGACGAAGAGGATGCCGAATGAGTGGAGGTGGAGCACAATGGTACCGTTGTACAAAAACAAAGGCGATATCAGAATTGTAACAATTATAGGTGTATCAAGTTACTAAGTCATACCATGAAAGTTTGGGAGAGGGTGGTGGAAAAGAGGGTGAGGAGAACTGTGCATGTATCTGATAACCAGTTCGGGTTCATGGCAGGTCGTTCAACTACGGAGGCTATCCACCTTATTAGGAGGTTGGTGGAACATTACAGGGATAGGAAGAAGGATCCACACATGGTGTTTATTGACCTGGAGAAAGCGTATGAGAAGGTACCTATGAAGGCTCTTTGGAGATGCCTGGAGGCGAAAGGCGTGTCGGTTGATTACATTAGGGTGATTAAATACATGTATGAGGTTGCTAAGACCCAGGTTAGGATGGTGGGAGGTGACTCGGAGCATTTTCCTGTTGTTATGGGGTTGCACCAAGGATCTGCGCTTAGCCCATTTTTATTTGCCCTGGTGATGGACTAACGCACCATATTCAAGGGAAGGTTTCATGGTGCATGTTAGTCGCTGACGACATAGCTCTGATTAATGAGACGCGAGGCAGAGTTAACGAGAGGCTGGAGGTTTTGAGACAGGCCCTTAAGTCGAAAGGTTTCAAGTTTAGCAGAACTAAGACAGAATACCTGTAACGACCCAGCCGGTCGTTTTGTGTGTTGGGACTCCGTTCCCGTGAATGACTCTTCCC
>ML274355.1:1078-12938 GCA_005239495.1 Nicotiana undulata | reverse complement strand
GAAGGCTGCCTTTTATAGTTCTGCCCAGGCATTTCCACAACAGCGGTATTTTTCTCGCACCTGTGACTCCGAAGGCGCGACATTTTAACCGCACCTGCGAAACCCACTTAAACTCCCAGACTTCGCACCTGCGGCCTTTTTATCGCAACAGCGGTACCGCAGGGGCGACATATTGACCGCACCTGCGGTCCTTCACTTCACACTCAGAGCCCGCGCCTGCGAACCCATTTCCCGCACCTGCGACCTCGCAGGTGCGATTTTCCTTCCGCCCTTGCGACTATTTCCGCCCTTGCGCCTTCACCCTCGCGCCTGCGATGTCCGCACCTGCGGCCCAAGCATCGCAGGTGCGATCGCACCAGCAGTAGCAGCTTCAGCTACATTTCAAGTTCCAATTTCTCCGTTTAACGCCCGAAATCAAACCCGAGCCCCTCGGGACCCCAACCAAACATACCAACATATCAAACATGGTTATTCAAACTTAGTCGAGCCATTAAAACACCAAAAACAACATCAAAACCATAAATTCTCATCCAATTCAAGCCTATGATTTCCAAAAACTTCCGAAACACGCATTTGATCAAAAACCCAACCAAACCATCTCCGAATGACCTGAAATTTTGCGGGCAAGTCCAAAATGACCTAACGAAGCTACAGCAACTCTCGGAATCCCATTCCGACCCTCGGATCAAAATCTCGCCTATCAACCGGAATTCGCCAAAATACTAACTTCGCCAATTCAAGCCTAATTCTACACCGGGCATCCTAAAAATATTTTGAACACACTCCTAAGTTCCAAATCACCTAACGAATCTATCCGAATTATAAAATCCTCATTCTGAGGTCGTTTACCAATAAGTCAACTCCGGGTTGACTTTTCCAACTCTAAAGCTCTTGTTAGAGACTAAGTGTCTCAATCCACTCTATTTTCACTCCGAACTCGAACCAACCAACCCCAACACTTCATGAACAGTCTAACCGAGCTACTTCAAGATAGAATTAAAGTAATAGATGCGTATACTGCGTAACGATGGACCAGATCGTTACATATAGACTAGTTGAATTACTCATAGCATGAATAAATATAATTCAGCGAATTGATGGTAGATCATAAAACTCTAAGGATATGTAATCTAAATTTAGCTAGGAATTAGCTTAAACAAAAAAAAAATTAACACGAGATCAATACTGATGTGATTATAGATTGATTGAAGAAAGTCGTACAGATCGCTCGAGGCGACGAGTTTGGTATTTCGACACGAGTATTGTGCGTAGTAATCTTACCGCAATTTGTATTTTCATAACTTGCATGATTTACACATGATTTTTAATATGAATATGTTACTGATTATTTTGAGTTGCATGCGAAACAAGTGTTTTACTCGATATGATACAAAATAACTGAGATGAATACTGTCATTTTAAATATTTTCATTGTCACTAGATCTGTTTTACCGTTACTTAAATTTAGTGTTACCGAAATGAAATTATATGATTTGATAAGAAACGAAATGCCCTATAATGCTTTAAAATATTTTCTACGAGTATATACGGATTACAGAGACAAGTATAAATTGGAGTAGACATTGAAGGATCCCGTAGCTAACGGCGGGTTCGTTAGACTTGATGCACCTTATAATTATCGATTACCGTTATAACCCTCGCTAATGGGAAGGTATAACTAGCATATCGTTACTGATTTTCCTCGAGTAGGGACGACCGTTATATTTGACTTCTTGCGAAGAAGTCCACAGTTATACCGATTGCATGATCCGTTCATTAAAATCACTCAAATATGAATATTGATATTATACAATGGTTACCAGGCTTATTACTGAATTGTTAGTTGTATTATGCTACAAGAAAAACATGATGAAACTGAAAATTATTTATTATTTCTGAAAGGGCATTCTTATGATATTTTCTGTTTAATATACTAGCATGCTTCTAACTTGTCGCCAATTTAAAGTGGTTGTGGTTAAGTGTTATTACTCATTGAGCTAGCGACTCACTCTCCGCTATTTTTTTACAGATACATCAGTTGACGCGAGTGACAATTTCGTTAATTAGAGTAACACGATTTGACAAGTTTCCGGTGAACCCCGCACTTGTTCGCTTTGTTATGTTCTTTTTTTTAAAACTCTTAAAGTCGCTCCATAGTCATTTTTTTGTGTCATGAGTATTCCTTTATTATTTTAGAACTATAACTAATGTTATCCTTCCTTGTCATATTCTGGAGATGAATTTAGTACTATTGTGGTACAATTGATTGATTAATAGTGGTGGATAAATATTTTATTAGATTATGAGGATTAGAAGATACTTTGGTTGATATAGGTTGGTTCTGTTGTTGATTCTGAGACAGAATAAAATTTTGGATAGTACTAAAATAGGGGAAACTCTACCTGATTTTTTTTAAAATTCTTGTTAAGGTTTGCTTTGGGATTTCTACCCCTTAGCGCCGGTCATGGCCCTAAATTGGGCCGTGATAAAATTGGTATCAGAGATCTAGGTTATTCCTGTGATTAATGGAGCACACGTTAGTAGTAGAATCTAAATTATGGTTATGTTGCCAGCCATTCCTATAATCGTGATTATGCGAGGGCATGATAGGATGTGTCTTGTATTTCTTTCTATTCTTCCTTATGTGTGTGGCGATTAGGGCCAGATAACGCACTATGTCGTCTTTTATTTTGTTCTGGTTTGACTAGGATCATTCATCCAGTAATTGAATTTAGCTGGAGGTTCAAAGACACGAGTGTTGCCACTAAACAATCAATCACCTCCGAGGAAAGTGACAGAAGTAATAAATGGGCCAAAAAAGGCTATTGTACCGCAATGAGAGGCTCTCACACCCCTAGGATGTATAATAGATTCCATTCTGGAAAGTAGGTAGTTCACTATTATAACAATAGAATAGAGTTGTCACAACGCTACTTACCTTCGTGTAAAAGATTTTTTTTAGATCTTAATGGATATGATGGATAGACATGAGAAAGAAGGAAAGAAAATGAAGCTTTAGAGGCCTCAGGCACCAAAGATTATCGAAAATAAAGATGTATCCTTAATAAAGTTCCTAAAGTCTAAACTGTCAAGTTTAACATTTCTGATAGTTCAGAGAAACCTTGGATACCTTAGGAAAAAAATTTATAATGAAAAATTAAGCATTACAGGCTCTAGGATATGCTAGCAAAAGTCTGTTTACCTAGAACTTACAAATTGGAGAACTAGCCAACTAATTATATGATATCATAGTTAGGAACATCGATAGGAGCAACACAATTGAGTTGGGAACGAGTTCTCTAAACTATTTATGAATCGCTTCCTTTTTGGAAGCAAAATGCATGAATTTACTAGGTAATAAATTTTTTAACACAATAGAGGTACCAATTTATGCCACTAGATTTCCCCAGCTAGTTAGATACACATTATATGAAGTTTAAGCAGTTGTCTAAAATGCACCTAACTTTTTAAATGTAGTAACCTCATATACAAAGAGTATGATCTAATTTATAGTAATTGAGCTTGCTAGAAAGATTGAAAACATGGGCGTTATAGGTATGCAATAAAAGTTTTGTGAGGGAATCAAAAGATTGGGGAATTCATTACGCGAGAATTTTAGCGGGGGTCAGCCAATTGAAAACATGAACGGTGTGATGTTGAATGATCCTTTTGGGTTGTTACTCATGTGAGAGGATCTAAGTTAACTGAATATATTTAACAAGTTTTCCAAATTTAACATAGAAATATCTTTGTCGACTTGATATTAGTTAATATGGTCTACTTGAAATGGATAGGTTATCTTCTTTCCATGCCACCCTCGATTACATGCAAAGAAAGTTGAGTTTGAGATACTGAACTAACCCAATTTTGTCCAAAAAGGAGAACAATTTCCAAAGATCGATAACATTATATCATGTATTAAGTCTTAATGTTACCAAAGATTAGTTTTTGGGGTCCCTTAGCTATGATAAGATACATAAAGAGACAAGACAACTAACTCGAAAAAAGTTACCAATAGTTAGATAATTCTTTGATGTATTTTTTTGAGGATCTACTAGGACTACCTAGTACGAGAATAGCTTTTGGTATCGATTTGACATCTAACATACATACCATATCGAAACTCCCTTATTGCATGAAACCAGCGGAACTTGATAGAGATAAAGGAATAGACCTACTGATAAGAATTTATCAAATCGAGTATATTTTCATGGGGTGCACAAACACAGTTTGTGAAAAAGAGAGACGAGACCCCCCCAAAAAAATGGTTGTGCATTAACTACAGACTGTTAACAAGGCAGAAACATATAATAAATATCCATTGTCTTGTAGAGATGACTTGTTGATCTGTTACAAGGAGCCATTGATCTTCAGTCTAGTAATTAGTAGCTTAGAATAAGAAAGGAAGATATTTCGATGTCCGCCTCTAGAACTCGGTACATACATCAAGAGTTACTTTTGATACATTTTGGGTTGGCCAATGCTCCAACTGTATTGATGTATATAATGGATAAGGTGTTCAAGTTGAATTTTGGAAAGAAAAAAAAAAATCACAGTTTCTTACTTGCGATATTCATTTATATTCTCGTAGCCATAAAGAATACGAGGATAACTTGAAAAAAAAAGTGTTAAAGACGCTGGAGAAAAATAACTTTTTACCAAGTCCTCTAAGCATGAGTTTTGACTAGACTCAACGGCATTCTTCAGGCGTATTGTAACTAAGGATATGATTACAATAGATTCCAATAGGATAGAAGTAGTTCAGAAGCGGCAAGGATAAACTACTTCTATGAATATTCATAACTTCTTGGGCTAGGGAGCTATTACAAGCTATTTCTGTAGAATTATTTATAGTAGCAGCATCGTTTAGCAAGTTAACAAAAAAAAAATTAAAGTTTTGGTGAATGAAAAAAAAAATGTGAGTAAAACTTTTGGAAGCTCAAGACATGTTTGACCACTATCAATATTAGATTTATCATCGTGTTCTAGAGGATTCACAGTGTTATGCAATGCTTCGAATGTCAGTTTAGGATATATTCTCACATAGACTGATCATATAATAGATTATGCTTCAACATAAGAAAAGAAGTATGATTAGAACCATCCCATTTATGATTTGGAGATTTTCATAATTGTATTTGCTCCAAAGATTTAGAGACACTAATTGTAAAATAAAACTTGCGAGTTTCTATAGACCACAAGAGTCTGAGATATGTCTTCTAGCAAAGACATTTGAATCTTTAGCAACGTAGATGGTTAAAAATTATTTAAGCAATATGATTGTCGAACTATTCTATATCATCTTGGAAATACCATTATTGTGGCCAATGCATTGAGCAATAACGATACTTTTGGTTAAGGATATAAACAAACTAACAGGTGATAGACTTTAGTGTGAAAATTTTAAGAGCCATTGTTGGCTTGTGTTCAAGTAAAGTGCATAAAGATCACTCAATATAAAGATGAGTGATTATGCAAACACCAAGATGAGGTTCTACCTAGTAATAGAAAGGATATAACTATTGATAAATATTATATTCTCGACTAGGTAACTAATTATGTATATTAGATGTACATGTGTTAAGACAAATTATTCTTGATGTAACGACCTGACCAGTCGTTTTGTGTTCTAGGACCCCGTGCCCCTAAATGAGACCTCCCGTAGTTGCTTTTACTGATTTATAACTTGCGAGGATGGTTGGATCGAGGTTTGGAGTAGTATGGGAACACTTAGTTCCTTAAGGTTGGCCTTAAAAGCCAAGTTTGACTTCAGTCAACATTTTTAGTAAACGACCCCGGAATCGAGATTTAATGGTTCCGGTAGGTTTGTATGATGATTTCGAACTTGGGCGTATGTTCGGAACGGGGTTTGGATGACCTGGGAGCATTTCAGCACAAAATAGTGAAATATGATTCCTTAAGTTCAAAAATTAAGGTTTGGGACGTGTTTTTGTGTTATCGAGGTCCTAACGGAATTCTGAGATTGCAAATAGTTCCGTTATGTCATTTATGACTTGCTCGTAAAATTTGGTGTCATTCCGAGTTGTATATGTATGTTTCGGCATGTTGAAAGCGAGTTCAAGAACTTAAAGTTTTTAAGTTGAATCCAATAGGTTTTGGGGTATGATTTTTAGATTTAGCGTTGTTTCAGACGTTCTGAAGGCTCGAGCGAGTCCGTATTATGATTTAGGACTTGTTGGTATATTAGGACGGGGTCTCTATTAGGCCGGATGCCATTCGGACATCGCGCGAGGCAAAAACCAGCCGTAGAAAACTGTCGGTGCACCAGATCTGGTGTGACTGCACCTGCGGAGGACTAGCCGCAGGTGTGAGATTGCATCTGCGGTCCCAGCCTCGCGGGTGCGACCTCAAAGGGAGCTTCCTAGTTTCGCAGGTGCGGGCCCATTTCCGCAGAAGCGGAGCCGCAGGTGCGGACTCTGTTCCGCAGGTGTGAAGCCTGGCCCCCTTCCCAATTTCCGCAGGTGCGAGACTTTTCTCGCAGATGCGGGACCGCAGTTTCGGTCCTCGATCCGCATGTGCGAAAACCTTGTAGGTAGTGAGGTAGTTTTAATATAGGACTTAGTCATTTTCAACCCATTTTTCTTCATCTTGTACGATTTGGAGAGCTTGCAAAGGAGAGATTCGACTTAGCAATTGTAAGGTAAGTAATTCCCACCATAAAGTGAGTTTAATACTTGAATTCTTGGGTAGATTAACACACAAAATTAGTAGAAATTATGGGTATAGAGTAAAACCTAGGTTTTTGATAAAATGAGAAAATTACCAAGGAATTTGTTATGAAATCATGCAAAAACTAAGTAATATTGATCCGTAGTTTATGAGTAATTGTTTCCCTTTTAAATTTCCGGAATCTGAGCATGTGGGCCCGGGGGTGTATTTTAGGATTTTGCAAATTAGGTTGAGATAATCATTTAAATAGGAGAATTGGGGACTTTTGAGCATAGATTGATTTATTTATGTGGTGTTTGGATAGTTTCGAGTAATTGTGCGACGAATTGGGAGTTTCGGGCGCGTTCTTGATCCGGAAAAGTAGGATTGACACGAGGTAAGTCGCCTTTCTAACCTTGTAAGAGGGAATTGTCCCCGTAGGTGAATATAACGAATTATATGCTATTCTTTGTGGGGGCTACGCACGCACGAGGTGACGAGAGTCCGTGCGTATCTA
Organism: Nicotiana undulata; assembly: GCA_005239495.1. NCBI lineage: Eukaryota > Viridiplantae > Streptophyta > Magnoliopsida > Solanales > Solanaceae > Nicotiana > Nicotiana undulata. The sequence continues at coordinate 5,752 of ML274355.1, read as the reverse complement.
CTATTATATTATGTCGGGTAGTTCAGGATTCACAAGCATGCTTTATGTGTCGTATTTATAATCTTAATGATAGTTTAGGTTGCCGAATGCCATTGAATTACGAAGTGAACATCTAGAAGGTTACATTTCGAAATTTAGATTATTGGCCCTTCTTTGTAAGAATATTCTCTATTAAATTCCTGATTTTTCTGTTAATTATGTGTATATATACGGGAACCCGCGTCGCATGTATGATTTTCGAGCGGGGTAGGCCTACTATTATGTCAACTGCGTCGCATGTTTGATTCGTGAGCGATGTAATAGATGCATCTATGTTTCGAGTCGTTCGACCTTTCGGCAATGCACATTTATTATTGCGTCGTATCGGCCGTACGTTCACGGCATGTTATGTGTTTTTTAATTGTTTGGTGTTTCTGTGGTTATTTATCTGTTGAATATCCTGAAAACTGAAATTAGTAATCTATACGATAGGGGACTTGACACATAAAGGAAATTGCAAGGAAATTTGATGCTTCTGTCTTTATTACTTATTTATAAGTGCTATTCCTGCTTAGACTTATACTTAAAAGATATTATTTGGCCCTAGTAAGTGTCACGTCGACCTCTCGTCACTACTTCTTCGAGATTAGGCAGGATACTTACTGGGTACATATTGTTTATGTACTCATGCTACGCTTTGTACTTAATTGTACAGGTTCTGAGGCAGGTGCATCTGGGTACCAGTCCGGAGCTCGTCCCTGACTTATACTTGGTTTGGACTTCACGGTGAGCTGCTTCTCCTGGCGATCTTCAGCACCATTATGGAGCCTTCCTTTTGCTATTTCTGTCTTTATTTTCCCAGACAGTAGGATAGACTTTCATCTCTTTCGTCTTGTTGTACTAGATTCCTGTAGACTTGTGACACCAGTTCTTGGCACACACATTAGTAGACATTATTTTTGGGATGTAAATATTAAATTATGACTCTTATGGTTATTTCTGCTTAAGATTGCCTAAGTTATTCGTTTTTACCTAATGTCTTAAATCTATATCAAGTAAGTGTTGGAAATATTTTGGTAAATTAAATGAAACCCACTAGTAGATTGATGTTGGCTTGCCTGACTACGGCGTTGGGCGCCATTGCAACCTGGGTTAGGATTTGGGTCGTGACAACATGGTTTCAGAGCTCTAGGTTCACATAGGACTCACAAGTTAGGGGCAAACCCAATAGAGTCTTGCGGATCAATATAAAAACGTCTGTATTTATCTTCGGGAGGCTCTAGGGTGTTAGGAAATCTCTCTTTATTCACCTTCTATCGTGCAATTGATGGTATTCTAAATCTCACTCTTTTATTCTTTCACAGATGATGAGGACGCGCGCAGCCGACGTTTCAGACCCGGGAAGGGCCGCTACCCCAATAGTCAGAGGGCATGGCAGAGGTCGGGGGAGGGCACGGCCCGAGGTAGGGGACGAGGGCATCCCAAAGCTGCCCCAGATGCACCGCCCACGGATCCAGTAGAGGATCCCATCACTGAGGAGCAGGGTGAGGCACCCGCAGCAGATCCTGCCCCGTTGGACATCATGACGGCGCCGGGATTTCAGGAGGTCATGGGTAGTATGATGCGGTTCATGGACACCATGACTCAGGCTGGTTTATTTCCAGCGGACCCGGCCACATCTCAGGCGGGAGGGGGAGCACATACCCTTATTGGCCAGGCCCCAGGACATGTAACAGTAATTTATCAGACCCCGGGAACACTGCCCATGAGTGGGGTCCAGCCAGTAGAAGTAGCACCTGAGCCCAGACCAGCTGTGGACGGTGATCCTCAAAAGTTGTTAGACAGATGTACCAGACTGCACCCTCTTGTCTTCAGAGGCGAGCGTCATGAGGATACCCAAGACTTTATTGATAGGTGCAAGGACAGACTGCACAACATGAGGATACTGGAGTCCCATGGAGTTGACTTCACTACATTCCAGCTAGAGGGCAGGGCCCGTAGATGGTGGCAATCCTACATTCTTGGCAGACCGGCAGATTCTCCCCCCATCACTTGGGAGAAGTTCACTCAGCTATTCCTGAACAAGTATATTTCACCCTTTGAGAGGGAAGAGCTGCGGTATCAGTTTAAGCAGCTGGAGCAGGGTCAGATGTCAGTGACCGACTACGAGGATAGGTTTTCTGAGCTCTCCTGTCATGCACTTATGATACTTTCTACTGACGCAGAGAGAGTATGGAGATTTGTAGCTGGGTTGCACTCAGGCATTAGGGCCAACATGGCCCGATAGGTGGAGATGGGGACTCCTTATCAGCTTGTGGTAGAGATTGCTCGCAAGATTGAGGGTTACCGGTCGAGGGGCAGAGAGCAGGGACAACAAGATAAGAGAGCTAGATTTTTTGGCGATTTCAGAGGTGCTCCAGCCAGGGGCAGAGGTCAGTTTGGTAGGGGACAGCCTAGTAGGCCCCCATATTCAGCACCCCTACCACCTTCTCGAGGTTCTCCGACGAGGCCTTATTTTAGTGTTATGCCGGAGAGTTCTTATCGCCCTATAAATATTCAGGGTTCCTCCGGCGGGTCTTCTGGTCATCAAGGGTATTCCAGCCCTTATTTCAGTGCTATGCTTGAGAGTTCGTACCGTCCTCCAGCTATTCAGGGTTCTTCAGGGCAGCAGGCTATGGTGCCGAGAGGTTGTTATGAGTGCGGGGATCTAGGCCATATTAAGAGGACTTGTCCCAAGCTTCGGGGCAAGGCCGTGCAACAGAGTCATCAGCCCTATGGTTTCAGCACCGGCGATTCGACCTCCCAAAGGTGGGGGACATGCTGGTAGAGGTCATCATAGAGATGGAGGCCAGGCACCGGATGACTGGCCTCCCAAAGATGATATAAGAAAATAACATCATTATTATGGCATAAATGGTCAATGATCACGTGCCTATTATGATTATGCCAAAATACTATGGCAATGTAATTATTACAGCGCAAAAGTAATAGAAGTGACATATCTTACCTATGATGATATTGATCATGACCATAATTGTATAACTTTCTCCTCGAAAGAGATATTCACTTTATGGATTTTGATGAATATGTGGTAGTACAAAATTAATTGAAAGCTCTAGACCAATTATACTACTTTAGAGAAATAAAATTGATTATCAATGATGTACTGTGTCGTAGTAAGTCTCAAACAAACTTATTGGGTTTCTAAAGTATTCGCAAAAGCGGTTGGTTATATATATATATATATATATATATAATAAAAAATATTGGATATAAATACAAAAATTGACTTTGTCACTATAGTTATTTACTCATTTGTTCACTTTTTTCAAATATTGACACCATTTACGAAAATGTATGCCTGTGCCTCTAAGTATTATCTAAAACTGTGATGACCCAAAAGGTCATCTTACGTAATTTAAGCTATATCTGTGTTTCGAGGCTCCGAGAGCCTCCGTTAGTCTCACCTCGATATGCGTGCGCAGCCCGGGCGTGTAGCCGGGAAGCTATTATGTGAAAATTGGATAAAAATGAGTTTTGGATAATTAATAAATGAATATAGTTGACTTTGGTCAACATTTATGGTAAACGGACCCGGACCCGTGATTCGGCGGTCCCGGAGGATCCGTAGGAAAATATGGGACTTGGACATATGCCTGGAATCGAATTCCGAGGTCCCAAGCCCGAGAAATAAATTTTTAAAGAAAATTGTTTTCTGAAAATAATAAAGGATTTTGAAAATGAATAATTATGTGAAAACCGTGTTGTCGGGCCCGTATTATGGTTCCGAAGCCCGGAACAGGTTTATTATATGTTATGTGACTTATCTGTAAAATTTGGTATAAAACAGACTTGAAATGGCGTGATTCGGATTAAAAATGGGAAATTTAGAAGTTTATGAAGTTTAAGAAATTTCTAAGAATTTTGAGGTTTAATTTCGTATTTTTGATGATATTTTGATGATTTAAAAGCTTGAACAAGTTCGTAGGAGGTATTGGGAGACGTGTGTGATTTTGGTTTTGAGACCCGAGGGCTCGGGTGAGTTTCGGGTGGCTAACGGAATGGTTTCAAGTTAGAAAATCTGGTGTAGGCTCAGTTTTCTGGTGTCTGGTGCGGGCTTCAGTGCGATCGCACATGAAGCCCTGCGATCGCATAGGCTTAAGGGGAGGGGTGGTCAGACAGCTCTATGCGATCGCATCACCCCATCTGCGATCGCATAGAGGGGCAGTGTACCTGGGTGGGGGTTGGGTAGTTGTTCCCTGCGATCGCATAGAGTTGTCTGCGATCACATAGTGTGTAGGTGTGATAGGGTGGAGGCTGGGTAGTTACTCAGTGCGATCGCACTGCACTTGTTCGCGATCGCAGTAGTACAGGTCCAGGCTTCACTGCGGTCGCATCCCTTGTCCTGCGATCGCACTTCACAGGATCCCTGACCCTATGCAATCGCACTCCCTTTTCCGCGATCGCATAGAGTTATTTCGCCGAGCTATACTTTTAAACCCCAAAACAGAATTCAATACAGGAACTCCTTAATTTCAGCCCTCTCATCCATCCCCAACTTCCATTTTCGAGCCTTGAGTCTACTTTTCCTCCATTGCTACTCGGGTAAGCTTCGTAACCTCGTTTTCTTCCATTATCCATCACTAATCACTAGAAACCTAGGCTTAAACTCATGAAATCAATTAGAAAATTGGG
>ML274354.1:0-15789 GCA_005239495.1 Nicotiana undulata | reverse complement strand
ATCCGTTGAGCGACCCGATACGGCCCGACATACCTTGGGCTCAATTTACCTTTCTTTCCGAACTGTGTGACTCCCTTCATGGGGGATACCTTAAAGAACACCCAATCATCTACCTGAAACTCTAAGTCTCTACGATGAATATCCGCATAGGATTTCTGACTACTCTGAGCAGTTTTCATCCTTTCCTGAATGACTCTAACTTTTTCCATAGCTTGGTGCACAAGATCTAGCCCTATAAATTCTGCCTCACCAACCTCAAACCATCCGATCGGAGATCTACATCTCCTCCCGTACAATGCCTCAAATGGGGCCATCTGAATACTAGCATGAAAGCTGTTATTGTAAGCAAACTCTATAAGCGGCAAGTGATCATCCAAGCTACCCTTGAAATCCAAAATACAAGATCGCAACATATCCTCAAGCGTCTGAATAGTCCGCTCCGCCTGACCGTCCGTCTGTGGATGGAAAGATGTGCTGAGATTTACCTGAGTACCCAGACCTTGCTGAAATTTCTTCCAAAAGTTAGCTGTGAACTGAGCCCCTCGATCCGAGATAATAGAAACTGGAGTGCCATGAAGCCTGACTATTTCCTTGATATACAACTAAGCGTACTGTTTCGCAGTATTGGTGGACTTAACTGGCAAGAAGTGAGCTAATTTCGTGAGTCGATCCACTATCACCCAAATTGAGTCGAACTTGCGCTGAGTGCGAGGTAACCCTACCACGAAGTCCATGCTGATCATCTCCCATTTCCACATCGGTATATCCATAAGCTAAGTCAGCCCACCGGGCCTCTGATGCTCGGCCTTCACCTCTTGACAATTCGAACATTTGGATACATGGCCCGCCACGTCCCTCTTCATACCGCCCCACCAATAAACTTCCCGGAGATCATGATATATTTTCGTAGAACCTGGGTGCACCGAATACCGGGAGCTATGAGCCTCCGCCATTACCCTTCCCCGAAGATTATCTACATCGGGAACACATAGCCTACCCTGACATCGCAACACTCCGTCATTGCTGCCGAGCGAAAATGCCGAGACCTTGCCATTCAGAACTGCCTCCTTCAACTGTGCCAACGTTGGATCATCAAACTGCTTCTCCTTGACTTCCGCTACAAGTGACGATTCTGCCCCATTATGCACCATAACTTCCCCCTCGCCTGAGGTCGAGAGAAAAACCCCCAAACTGGCCAATTGATAAACCTCCTGAGCCAAGGGCCTCTGATCCGCTTTCAAATGAGCCAAACTACCCATAGATTTCCGACTGAGAGCATTGGCCACCACATTCGCCTATCCTGGATGGTACAAGATGTTCATATCCTAATCCTTAAGAAATTCTAACCACCTCCGCTGGCTCAGATTTAGTTCCTTCTGCTTGAATAAATACTGAAGGCTCTTATGGTCTGAGAACACATCCACGTGGACTTCATAAAGATAATGCCGCCAAATTTTTAATGCAAACACCACAGCTGCGAGTTAATGTGTCGGATAATTCACCTCGTGATTCTTGCGTTTCCTCGAAGCGTACGCTATGACGTTCCCATGTTGCATCAACACACACCCCAAACCAACCCTTGAAGCATCACAATAGATCTCTGAACCTTCTGGCAATGTTAACACCGGTGCAAAAATCAATCTCGACTTCAATTCTTGAAAACTCTTTTCACAAGCATCGGACCACTGAAACTTAATTACTTTTTGCGTCAATTTAGTCAATGGGGAGGCGAGGGTGGAGAATCCCTCCACAAACCACCGATAATACCCAGCTAGCCCCAAGAAACTGCGAACCTCCGTCGGGGTCGTTGGTCTAGGCCAATCTTTCACTGCTGCGATCTTCTGGGGATCAACCTGAATCCCTTTTCTGGAAACAACATGACCTAAGAACGCGACTGATTCCAGCCAAAACTCACATTTCAAAAATTTAGCATATAGGTGGGGATGACGAAGAGTCTGTAGGACTACTCAAAAATGATTAGCAATATCTTCCCGACTCCGCGAGTAGACAAGGATGTCATCAATAAAAACAATCACGAAGAAGTCTAGCAACGGTTTAAAAATCCGATTCATAAGATCCATAAAAGCAGCTGGAGCATTGGTTAGCCCAAAGGACATTACCAGAAATTCAAAATGACCATAATGAGTCCTGAAGGTGGTCTTAGGAATATCCTGCTCCCTGATCTTCAACTGATGATACCCAGACCGTAAATCAATTTTTGAGAAGAACCTCGCATCTTGCAATTGATCAAACAAATCATCTATTCGAGGCATTGGATACTTGTTTTTGATACTGACCTTATTGAGCTACCGATAGTCGATACACATACGGAGCGACCCATCCTTCTTTCTAACAAAAAGAACCGGATCACCCCACGGCAACAGAGTCGGCCGAATGAACCCCTTATCTAATAAATCCTTCAACTGCTCCTTTAACTCCCTTAATTCTGCTGGCGCCATTCTGTATGGTGGGATATATATTGGTTGTGTATCTGGTAGTACATCAATCCCGAAACCAACCTCTCTATCTGGTGGAACCCCTGGAAGCTCGTTCGGAAATACTTCAAGAAACTCATTCACGACTGGCACGGACTCGGGGGCCGACACTTCTGAAGCGGTGTCTGCGACCCGGACCAAATGATAGATACACCCTTTCTTAATCATCTTCGAGGCCTTAAGGCAGGAGATGAATCTACCTTTCGGCACCACACTATTCCCCTTCCACTCAATAACCGGCTCATTAGGAAACTCGAGTCTCATGACTCTCGTTCGGCAGTCGAGCTTGGAAAAACACGAATAAAGCCAGTCCATTCCCATAATAATATCAAAATCTATCATCTCCAGCTCAATAAGATCGGCCGTGGTAACGCGACCACATACCGTGACAACACAATTCTTATAGACTCGCGCTGCTGTGATAGAATCACCAACCGGAGTTGATACAAAGAACGGCTCATGAAGCTGCTCGGGTTTTACCCCAAAACTTGAAGCAATAAACGGGGTAACATAGGACAAGGAGGATCCCGGATCAATAAGAGCATAGCAATCAAGTGCTTGAACATGCACAATACCTGTGACAACATCTGGAGAAGCCTCTGCGTTCTGGCGACCACTCAAAGCATAGAATGGGTTGGGTCCGCCTTTACCACGATCCCCACCCCTAATTACACCACGCCCTGCTGGAGCTGGAGGACGCACTGAAGATGTGGCGGCTAAAGAACCGGATGACTGGGCAAACCCCCTACCCATGCCCTGGCTGGGCGCACGGCAGTCCCGCTGAAGATGACCCCTTACCCTACACCTGAAGCATAACGGGCGATTCAGATAACAGGCCTAAGTATGGAACCCTCCGCACTGAGGGCACAAAGCCCTCCCCTGCTGCTGGAACCTTCCTCCGGAACGACCTGACTGATGAGGTCTCCTGCTGTCAGATCCTGATCTCCAATGACTAGTCGGTTGATGATGATGTACGGACGGTGGTGCACTGGCTGAAGACTGAGCAAAAAACTGGGATGGCCCTGTTGGTCCCCTCCCCTGAACTGGTCTCCCCACTGAAACTGCGCTCCCCGAATGACCCACCGACCGGGCTCTGCTGCTACTCTCTCTGTCTGCCCGTATATTCCGCTTCCTAGCCTCCGTAGCCTGGGAGAACCTCACAATCTTCCCATAATTCATGTCCGAGTGCAAAGCCGCTGTAGCAGCCTCATTCACAACCAAAGGACTGAGACCCTGAACAAATCGTCGAACTCGGGATCCATGGTCGACACTAACTGGGGATCATACTTGGACAACCTCACGAACTCTATGTGGTACTCCCAAACACTCATACTGCCCTACTTGAGGACCTCAAACTCAGTAGCACGGGCTGCCACAGTCTTGGCAGGCAAAAAGTGATCCATGAACGCGTCCACAAACTCACTCCATCTAGCCGGAGGACTTCCCTCTCTACGCGAACCCTCCCACATCTCGAACCAGGAATATGCTGCTCCCCTCAGCCTGTACGAAGCTAACTCAACCCCCTCTGTCCCTGTAGCCTTCATCACCCGAAGGGTCTTGCACATCTCATCAAGAAAATCCTGTGGATCGGCCTCTGGATCCATACCTGAGAACTCTGGAGGGGCCAACTGCAGAAACTGGTTGACTCTGGAGCCGGCGGAATCTCCCTGTCCGCTGGAGGACGCAGGGGTAGCATGAGATCTTTGGGCCTGGGCGGCCACCAATTGAGTTAACATATGGATAGCTCCTCTGAGGTCCCCCTCGGACGTACCGGGACCAGAAGCTGGGACCGTAGAGGGATCAGGAATGTCGGCGGGAGGGGTTGCAGCACCTTCCGCCGCTGCAGGAACAGGAATGCTTTGATCCGGATTAGAAGGGTCCGACAAATTCAAGGCTGGGGAGTCACTCTCACCCGCACTACCAAGTACATGATTCACAGTCCCACTTGGGCTGGAATTGGCCTCAAGGCCGAGTCGAGCTCTCTTCTTTGGTGTCATTGCTGGAAAAGAAAGAAAAATCGAAACAAAGCATGAATTAGGAAAGGACATTTTCACTCTCCACTTCACCACACGATATAGAATAACAATGAAAAGAGTAATTTCCTAAATGTCCGTGTAGCCCCCTTATTATCAATGTGGTCGACAACACACCGATAAGAAGGGCTCTACTAGACACGGCTCCGAGACATCCTAGGACACTTTTGAAACCTTAGGCTCTGATACCAAGTTTGTCATGCCCCAAAATCGAGGGACACGACCGGCACTCAACCGGAGGACCCCGGTCAAGCGGACCTGGAATTTCCTTTCCTATCCCACGCGTTACCCCATGATTTCAGCATATATTATTCATGTGAAATAGCCATTTAGGCTTAAGCATAAACTTACTACTTGGATTCATTTCTACTTTTTATCATTTCCAACATTTTATACCAAATGCTTACAAAATACATACAACATTTACCAACATGGATCACGATTCTGAACCGTATCGTTACTTACCCAAAATACATATGTACATTACCCACATTATGTCTACGGAGCCTCTAAGAGTACAAGGGAGTTATACAATACTTGCCGGTAACAAGGCTCCGGCTATACCTTACACAAGTACCAAAGTAAGAATCCGGGCGGAAAGATGGCATGAGCCACACTGGGCCCCGAGAGAAGAGGGGCTCACCAAAACCGCTGATAGAACGAGGAGGAGGCACTACTGTCGGTGTGCTGAAGTACCTGCTATAGAACCACCTACAATCATCACAAGAATGTAGCGCCCCCGGCAAAAGGGACGTCAGTACACTTGAATTGTACTGGTATGTATGAACAAACTTTACTCAAAGTAAACTCAATAATGCGCAGTCAAGAGACAGACAGAGAGTCACACAACTACTGCACAAGACATAGAAAGACATACAATGGTAGTTCCCCAATTTTTCACTTCATCAAAATCACAATTTCAATTCCATCCTTGTCCCTCCTCACATCTCACCCTTATTCTCCTGTTACGGCGTGCAACCCGATCCCATCTGACAATTGTTGCGGCGCGCAACCCGATCCCACCTGACAATTGTTGCGGTGCGCAACCCGATCCCACTTGACAATTTCAATCACAGCCTTATCACTTCTCATATATAACCCTTATCTCCCCTGTTGCGGCGCGCAACCCGATCCCACCTGACAATTACAATTACACCAACGATGACAAATCACAGTTCAATCACAGAGAATTTCAGCAATAAGAATACAGCTTCTTTACACAGCCTGTAGCATATACATTCATACTCTTGGATTCATTATCCTTTTAGCACCGTTTTTCATAACTTGGTAGTGTGGTGGTCAACTAAGGACAGACAAGTATTACACTTCACACATCAACATAATTCGGACAACCAGTTGCACATATTTATAACAATACATATACTCTATGGTCGAACACCACAAGTGATTTTACAAAGATTAAAGTTAGCCATACATACCTGGAGTCGAGTTTCTCTTTTCAACTTTAACCCACAACCACCGAACCGACTAGTACCGTCAATCTAGTTCATAATTAGACATATTCAACTCAGACTTTGAAGTCATGCATGCAATTCGGACTCTCTCTCAAGCATTTTGTCAAGCACTATGTGAATCCATTAGATTTCCAACCCTATCTTTGTGAAGGTTTTCCCCAACCCACTCCCTCTTACTAGATTAGCACCATTTTTAAACATGCATGCAAGGTCTTAGCTAATATTTCTAAGATTCATTCCTGGCCAACCCTTCCTTTGTTTAAAATCAAAAAATTAATGAAAAGAAAGAGAAAGGGTTGGGAACCCTTACCTGCTAGAATGGGGAAGAAAGGGATTACTCGAATTGCAAGGCCTGAGAGACCTTGAAATTCACTTGGATGGAAGGATCACTTACTTTCTCAAGAACTCTCATTTCCTTCTCTTTATTTGTTCAGAAAACTTATTAAAATGAAATGGGGGCAGGGGTTAAATGAAACTTGGGTCGGGTATAAAATTTAGAAAATTAAAAGACCGTGTCGAATATGCAGTCAGGAATGCGATCGCATTCCTGACATGCGGTCCGCATATGGACCGCAGAATGGCCCCCAGGTGGGCCAAATTTTGAAAACATTCTGCCCGGGTATGCGACCACTATGCGGTCCGCATACATGTTATGCGATCGCATTATGCATCGCATAACACCCCCTTCAATTGGGCAGTGATCTGCCCGTGTATGCGACCACTATGCGGTCCGCATACACGTTATGCGATCGCATAGTGCGTCGCATAACACCCAATTTCTGGAAAAATTAAGTCCTTTCCAATCTGGGGTATTTTTACAAAACTCAAGGTCCGTTTTAAGAATTTCCACTGAGATAACCACTCGGGGACTTATTCGGGCATTATTTTAAGCAAGAAATTTTTACGGGTCTTTACACCAAGTTGTCACGACCTGAAATCCATAAGGTCGTGATGGCGCCGGACACCACTGTCAGGCAAGCCAATCATTTAAATTGTTAAGTTAAATTTCCTGTTTTAGCATTTTTAATATCATTACCTTTCACTTTATTACATAGTAACTGAATAAAATCCGCTTAAGTAAATACGATATTCTAATATTCCATTTTTAATAAAATACATCCCAAACACATCCCAGAACCCGATGTCACAAGTTCATGAGAGAACTTCTAAGAATTAGTACAAATACTACCATGCCTGTCCGAAATACAAGTTGGAAAAGGACTTTAAAAATGAAAATACAATACATAGAGGAATACTCTGCCAGCTACGGGTCGTCTCTGGGTGATGCAGCTCGTCTAAGTCTCCAAGTCAGCCAGAATGTTGTGGGGGTACCTGTGCAATACAAATGCACAACAAGTGTAGCATGAGTACGAAAACAACGTGTACTTAATAAGTATCCCGTCTAACCCTAGAGAGGTAGTGACGAGAGGTCGAATTAAACACTTGCTAGAAGTCAATTTAATAAGAATAAAGGGAGACACTAAGCATGAATATCACATAAGGTTTAACAAGTAATGATAGGAAACAACAACTACTTTTCACATTTCTTTTCCAACTTTAAAACCTTCGTCATTTCAGTTGCAAATCTCATAAAATCCAGGCCAGCAAGCAGTTCAATGAGCACAAGAAGTACGCAACAATATCATGCGCAAACAATGCCTAGGGTCAAACGACGCAGACCAACAATAATAAATGTTCACTGCCGAGGGCCGAACGACTCGAACCATAGATGCATCTATTTGCCCTTCTCGCGAATTGATCATGCTATGCGGTTATACTTAAATACAGGGTTATCCTGCTCACGAATCATTCATGCGACTCAGGAACCCATAGTTACACATATTCACACCAATGAACCACATTTTTATCAAGAAATCAATTACTCAAGAAAGTGGTAAAATTCTCTTTTAAGGAACACGTAAATAGTATTTACATTTTTGTCTGGAAATTTATTTGTCAAGTTTAATAACGTTTAAATATTATAACTTTACCAGGAACACAATTACCCACGGAAGAATAAATTATTCTTCTAGATGGTTAAGAAAAGTAACCCTATCCTTCTTAGAGATTTAATTACTAATTGAAATCATCACATGATATTTTATTGAAAAAGTCACAAGTATAACAAGTAAGCAGGCTAGTGCGTCCTAGACTACCCGGACATACCATATTAGTAGCTACGCACGGACTCCCATCACCTCGTGCGTACGTAGCCCCCGCAAATAATAGCATGTATTCATTTAGTTCACTTGGAGCAAGGCCCTGAACAAACCGACGAACTTCGGCCTCCATTGTCGGCATCATATGGATAGCATACTTGGACAAGCGCACGAACTCCATATGGTACTCCCACATACTCTTATTGCCCTGTTTGAGAACCTCGAACTCTGCAGCACGGGCTGCCCTAGTCTTGGCAGGCAAGAACTCTGTTTGAAATTGTGGAAATAACAGTATTGTGAAAGGCTTGGCCTAAATTGTGAAATGTTTATGAATAAATTGATATGGTATGTCTGGTGGGAGCGGGTTGCACGCCGCAACAAGGAGTGATAAGGGTGGACAGGTGGGATCGGGTTGCACGCCGCAACAGGAGCAATAAGGGTGATATATTTAGGGAGGAGCAATAAGGGAGGACAGGTGGGAGCGGGTTGCACGCCGCAACAAGGAGCGATAAGGGAGGACATTTATATTTTTACTAATTTTCAAAGAAAATAAAGATTTGAAAAGCTAAATGTTTATATTTTACTGTTGTGGTTTTTTGTTTTGAAAAATAAAGATTTGAAACTTTCTATTTTATATTACTATTTTCATATTTTGACACTACTTCTATTCAAAGATAAAGTTTGAGAACTTGGAAATTTTGAGGATTGGTTATAGCTGAGGCCTGAAAGAGGCGGTTGTGTTATTTTGTTATTGTTGCAGTATTTGAATTGATGTGTTTATATTTCCTTCCCTTTTTATAATTATCATCTCAGATATATTTTTCTTGTTCGTGTAGAATTGTTTTATTGTGTTATCGTATATATATTAATATCACATGTTTGATGTTAAACCCCCGCCTTAGCCTCGTCACTACTTCGCCAAGGTTAGGCTCGGCACTTACTCAGTACATGGGGTCGGTTGTACTGATACTACACTCTGTGCTTTTTTGCACAAATCCAGGTATTAATCAGTAGTAGACGATTCCAGGACGACCACCCGACTCGTTTGGAGACACGAGGTACATCTGCCGGCGTTCGTAGATTCCGAGAGTCTTCTCCTATTATTATTTACACTGTTTTATTATATTCAGAACAGTTACACTACTTCTTTCGGCCATTATTTGTAGTATTCTTTAGTAGTTCGTGAATTGTGACACCAGACCCTGGGGTAGTCTTAGAGTTGTTTACATAATTAGTTCGTGATTCATTTTATTTAAAAGATTATTGTTATCCTTTTATTTTATTTTATTTGGAATTATTTTAATTAGGATCAATCGGAATTTATTTATTTATGCTCAAGTAATTAATCAAGGAAATTAGTTAATCGACTTCTAACATTGGCTTGCCTAGCAAGTGTGGTGTTAGGCGCCATCACGATCCCTAAGGTTGGGAATTTGGGTCGTGACAAGTTGGTATCAGAGCACTAGGTTTATTAGGTCTCACAATTCACGAACAAACTTGGTAGAGTCTGAAGGATCGGTACGGAGACGTCTGTACTTATCACTCAGAGGCTATGAAGTTAGGAACAATGTCACTTCTATTCTACTCTATCGTGCGAATTTATTCTACCATTGATGATTGAACTTGTCTATTCTTGTCCTCTCACAAATCTCGACAACACGCAAAGCGTCTACAACCGGACAAGAGGTGAAGCCCTAATGACAGCTACGATTAGGGGAAGAGACAGAAGTGGAGCTCAGTCTAAAGCTCGAACATCAACACCTATTGTAAATTCTCAAATGGATCTAGACGCGGAGGTTCTAGCTCAGTCGGTACATGTTGGACTAATTCAGATTCCGAAAGGATTTATAGTAACTCTAGTGTTACAGGATGCACTAGTCCGTTTAGTGAGGTTGGACAAGTTTACCAAACTATTTCCACTCTATGTCAGTGGTACATCTTCTGAGGACCCACATGATTTTTTTGACCGCTGCTGTGAAAATATTTCGGAACATGGGAATAAGTTAGAAGCAACGGGGTTGAATTATATGATCCGTGAAGTTTAACATTTTAGATTATCGGGCATTGTGACCCATGACTTCGTGCCAAGTGGAAAAGTCCACCGTCAAGGAATAGATTGCGGGGTCATGTGTTATATCGATTTTGGCTTGGAATGTATAAGGCCGGAGATGTTGCAAGAGATAAAGCTGGGAATTGCGGTATGTCAGTCTCCTTAATAACCCTATACCTCAGTACCAAAAGGAGTTATTCGAACAACTTTAAATCTACAGGAGGTCTACTCATCGTGGAAGTCACGATTGCGGATTTTGGGGTGCTCCAGAAGGAGTACAATGATTAGCAAGCTTCAAGACTACATGGTTCGTGCCAAGATTTATCGGTATAGGGCTCTACTTTTGTGATCATTGTGTGTAAATAGAGATGAGAGTTACCCCAAAATAATAATGAAATGTATATGAATAAAGGGGGTATCTCAGCAGTGTTGAGTCGGCATGGTAAAAGAAGAAATTGGTCACCGGTGTTTGTGGCAAGCCTACGAAGAGGATGATCAGCCAATGCAACCTCAATTACTTGACTCAGTTCTCATAAATGCTTTTGAAAGAGTTGTTTCTCGGACTCTCCATAATACGTGGCGCATAAGGTTTGAACGGTTGTGTCAGGTCATATGACGGTGTCAGAATTTGCCATCAGGTTCGATAAGTTATCCCATCATACTCCTACTTCGATTCATCTAGCCAGAGATCGAGTCCCCAGACTCATTTAAGGACTCAATTATGATTGTAAAATTTTTGTGCGACTCAGGGCAAGTTGATACTTTATTGCGACTAGTGGTAGAAACTGTCCCAGACTTGAGAGAGTCGTATTTAATCAGTACACCTAGGCTACATGCCCCATTGCAGTTACAACTTAACTATATGAGCAGCTGGGGAAAAAGGGGTCGGAATGTCGAAGGTGGAGGTCAGACTCCTAGAGGTGGAGACCCACCCTGTTGGTATACTCTCTATGGTATGCTGAGGTCGTTACATTAAATTGTGTCATTACAAGAACAATCTCTAATTATTATAAAGTGTTGATTTTTTGAACTTAAATCGG
Source organism: Nicotiana undulata (assembly GCA_005239495.1). Lineage (NCBI taxonomy): Eukaryota > Viridiplantae > Streptophyta > Magnoliopsida > Solanales > Solanaceae > Nicotiana > Nicotiana undulata. The sequence goes on along the minus strand of ML274354.1, from coordinate 4,537 downwards.
TTATGCGTATCTAATAAAATTCTTCTAATATGCTCCACTCTCGGGTGAGCTTCGTAACTCAAAAATTTACTTATGGAAATACTTGTATTGAGAAATTCTATGGAGATAAATGTGTCTATCATTACGTGTTGTAATTTTGTTTAACGGAAAATATTGAAAGGAAGAAAAGGGAAGGTTTCGAGTGGCACGATGCGCATGTTGCTTGTGATTCAGAATTGAGGACGAGATCCTCGCATTGTAATATGATTTGAGATGTTTAAATCGGGCTACGAGCCGCGGTGGAAGTTATGTAAGGACAAGGTCCTTGTGATGGAAATCCTTGTGTTTAAATTCTCCCGTGTGAATTAAAATTTTGTTATAGTACTGGTCAGGCCTGTTAGGCTTATTCAACAATTCATGTATACCATAATGATAATGATCATAAGAATAAATGAATAAATAATAATAATAATAAAAGTAATACTAATAATAATTAGTTAAATAAAATAAACTAATTAATTAACTGTGTATAATTTACCAATTCCGTGTCAGAATTTTTGAGCCTTGACCTAAAAGGTATGTGCCCGCCCGAGTTGCGTTAAATGAGACACGTTGATTCGGGTATATAATTTTGAAGCCTTCGTAAATCGCATTTCATTATCAGTGTTGTGAAGGTTTGAAAGGAGATTTTTTTTCTTTGTTGTTTGATGATTCTGTAAGTGACCGTGAACAACTATTAAGAAACATATCGAGCCTAAAGGATGTTCCATTCGAATGGTCAGGCGAGTGTGGGTTGAACTTTCAGAAACATAGGATTAGCTTTGACTGCAACATCGGTGTTAGTGTTACCATCAGATCCGGGTTCTTTCACGGTGTATTGTGATGCTTCTCGAGTTGGACTTGGAGTAGTATTGATGCAATATGGCAGGGTGATTGTGTATGCGTCTTGTCAGTTGAAAGTCCATGAGAAGAATTACCCTGTTCATGACTTAGAGATGGCAGCCATTGATCATACCTTGAAAGGTTGGAGGCACTACCTTTATGGTGTGCAGTGTGAAGTTTTTACAGACCATCGCAGTCTCCAGTACTTATTCAAGCAGCTAAAATGTACCTAGATTTGAGGCAGTATCATTGATGGAGAAGGATGAAAAAGGACATTGTGGCTTATGTAGCTCATTGTTTAAATTGTCAACATATAAAATATGAGCATTAGAGACCTGGTGGTTTGCTACAGCAGATAGTGATTCTTGAGTGGAAGAAGAAGTGTATCTCTAAGGACTTCGTTGTTGGACTCCCAGAGACTCAGAGAAAGTTTGATGCAGTTTGGGTTATTGTGGATAGGTTGACTAAATCAGCACATTTCATTCCTGTATCAAGTACTTATACTTCAGAGCAGTTGGCTGAGTTAGATATTTGAGAGATAGTTCGCCTTCATGGTCTGCCCGTGTCTATCATTTATGATCGAGGTACGCAGTTTACTTCGCACTTTTGGAGAGAAGTTCAGCTTGAGTTGGGTACGCGAGTAGAGTTGAGTACAACATTTCACCCTCAGACTGACGGGCAGTCCGAGCGTACTATTCAAATATTGAAGGATATAATCGCGCTTGTGTTATTGACTTTGGAGGTTCATGGGATAAGTTCTTGCCATTAGCGGAGTTTGCTTATAATAATAGCTATCATCCGAGCATTCAGATGGCTCCTTAGGAGGCATTATATGGTAGACGATGTAGATCGCCAGTTGGATAATTTGAGGCGGGAGAGGCTCGGATGTTGGGTACAGACTTATTTCAGGAGGCCTTGGATAAGGTCAAGATTATTCAGGAGAGACTTCTGCAGCTCAATCTAGGCAAAAAGGTTATGCCGATTGTAAGGTTTGTGATGTGGCATTCATGGTAGGAGTGAGAGTATTGCTTCGTATGTCGCCCATGAAGGGTGTTATGAGATTTGAGAAGAAGGGTAAGTTGAGCCCTAGGTATATCGGGTTGTTTGAGATTCTTGATAGAGTGGGGGAGGTACCTTATAGACTTGCATTGCCTCCAGGGTTATCCTCAGTTCATCCGGTGTTCCATGCGTGTTTATGCTCCGAAAATATCATGGTGACCCGTCCACGTGTTAGATTTCAGCTTTGTCCGGTGGGACAAAGACTTGACTTATAAGGAGGAGCCGGTAGCTATTTTGGATTGGTAGATTCGTCAATTGAGGTCTAAGAGTTATCCTTCAGTTTGAGTGCAGTGGAAGGGTCAGCCCGTTGAGGCAGATACTTGGGAGTCCGAGTCGGACATGCAGAGTAAATATCACAATTGTTTGCAAATTCAGGCAATCTGATATGTCCGTTCGAGGACGAACGTTTGTTTTAGAGGTGGAGATTGTGATGACCCAAGGGGTCATTTTATGAATTTAGACTCCGTTCTAGGCTTATTAGCCATAAAAAGATTAATTTTAACTACCTCGATTTGTGTGCGCAGTCCGGGCATGAAATCGGAAAGCTTTTATGTTAAAATATAAGAAACAATAATTTTTAGAATTATAAAATTTGGTTTTAGTTGACTTGAGTCAACATTTTGAGTAAATGGACCGAAATTTGTGTTCCAAAAATACCGGAAGGTTCGCAGAAAAATATGGGACCCGGGCATATGCCCGGAAATGAATTACGAGATCCCAAGCCTTAGAAATCAATTTTTGAAAGAAATTGTTTTGCTGAAATATTTATGAAATAATGAAAAGAATTAATGTTTGAAGTCATTGGTATCGGGCCCGTATTTTGGTTCCGGAGACCGGTACAAATTTGTTATGATATTCAGGCCTTGCATGTGGAATCTGGTGAAATAAGGAGTTCGTTTGACGTGATTCTGACATCCGGTTCAAAAGTTATGAACTATAAGTGTTCTTGAGGAAAATAATGAGTTTTGAGGTTTAATTCGTTGTTTTGCATGTTATTTTTATGATTTGATCGAATGAGCAAGTCCATATTATGCTTTTAGACTTGCTTGCATGTTTGATTTAGAGCCCCGAGGGCTCGGGTGAGTTTCAAATAGGTTTGGGTTGTGTTGTGCTCGTTCTTTAATTCGACGTCGTTTCTTCAAGTATAAATGATATCATATTGAACAAATGAGCTCCGGTTTATGTTTTGAATGAAGTATTAGATCCTTATCGTAATTACGGACCCGTAGCAAAAAGAATTATCGAATTTGGACATCGTATGAGGATTTTATGGCCATTTTACCATTGTTGCCCAGATTTTTCTGCTTAATTACGAATTTGCCCCTGACGGCGTATTAAAAACCTGCACTATTTGCAAATCTTAAAACCTACATATCTCCTTCATTATAAGGTCAAATTGAGTGATTTAAAAGCCTAAATTCATTAGAATTTCACAAGGAATTCATGGGACACAAGAAAATCGAGTTTAGATATCGTTTGACATGAGAAATGAGATAGAATAGCTGGCAGAAAAATAAATACAAAACGGGTAGACTTCTTCTTCTTCAAATTTTCGAACCCCACAGCCATAGGAACGAATGTCTTCACCAAATATCATCCCCAAGTCATAGGTAATCAATTCTAAACTTTACTCCTTCAATTACCCATTGTTTTTCATCACTTTTAAATCAAAAACTAAGAATTTTCATGGTAAAAATTGAGGGTTTGGGTAGAATTAGGGAATTTTATAAAAATCGAATCTTTACTTCGAATTGAGGTCGTATTTCTAAATTAATTGTATATTTGGGTTCGTGGGTGAATGGGTAAACGTAATTTGGTCCGAACCCCAAGTTTAGACCAAGCGGGCCTGGGGTAGGGTTTTTACTTTTTTTGAGAAAACTTAGGAAAAAANGGTGGAATCAAGGGGTAAAGCAGTAGTTGAGGCTTGAATTGGGTTCGTGGCATCGAGGTAAGTGTTTTGCCTAACTTTAGCTTGAGGGAATATGACTCCCCACTTGTTTGCTACGTGAATTTCATGGGTGTGGTGACGAGTATCTATGCACCACCCAAATCGTTTGTTAAACATGATCCCCTTTCCCGTTCCCACTTATTTGATCATTGTTTTAACTGTTACATGTTCATTATTGTTTCTATGACTATTTGGCCTTGTTGAATTATTGTTAGTTATCGTTGTGACTATTTGGAAAGAGTATTGGTAGTTTGAACTGGTTCCCTTGTCATATAAACATGGTTGAAAGATTTGGTATTGTTTTTATGAAATAAATATATATATTTTGATATTCCTGTTGGTTTCATGGTTGAGAGGTTATTGATGAGGTTATAAGAAAAATTCAGTTTGTTATTTATAATTGTTGAGGTTCGCGTGTTTATTGAGTTTCATTGAGTTATTTCCAATTGTTGTTATAAGTGTGTTAAAAATGTTAGATGTTCTGTTGAGTTTATCATAGTATAAAAAGTCTGAGCTGGATTGACAGTGTTACAGTGTTTACCTATATTCTGGTTTGTTTTATTGTTAAATGATATTGGTTAAAGCTTACGAGCTATATGATTTTCGGTTTGAAATTGTGGAAATAACAGTATTGTGAAAGGCTTGGCCTGAATTGTGAAAATATTTATG
>ML274353.1:15485-42067 GCA_005239495.1 Nicotiana undulata | reverse complement strand
AATGGTGAAATCTTCAAGACCCAAGTGTGTGTGCAAATCCCTAGCTTCAAAACTTGTTGTTCTTTGCTCAAAATATATTTACAAAGCTAAAAATATGTCCAAAAGATGTAAAAAAAAATTGATCTCTAAGATAATGCCAAGATGTGCCTTTTATAGTGGGTCAAAATTCGGGTGAAAAGCGGACAAAAACACCCCTATCGGGTGGATATGCGATCGCATCTTTCACTTTCTTCGTCGCATATCAAATCCCTAGGGTCCAGAGGTTCGTCGCATTTGAGATATGTGGTCCGCATTAGTATGCGATCGCATTCGTGCGTCGCATTTACAATGTAGCTTCAGGCATCAGATGGTGATGCGACTCAACTGCGAACCGCATTTGCACTATGCGGTCGCATATCTGACCGTATTTCACTCATTAAACTTGACTCAACTTTCTGTTGCGGTATGCGATCTCTGGGCTCGAAATGCGATTCTCATGTTGCATATGCGATCGCATTCGGCCATTGCTCCCCTCTTTTCTCTTCTTTACTCTCTTTTGCTCAATTTCACTCCAATTTGACCTTAACCACTTCATGGAATCATTTTCCTGCAAATAGAGCAATTATACACTGATAGTAACCTCAAATACCTATTGAGAAGCACAAAATCTACTGAAAAGAGGCTAAAATGAGTGGTAAAATTGCCACCAATAATGCTGCCGCAAGTCTTGGTACATCTTCGCGGCGCCCGAATGAATGGAAGACCGGGAACTATGGGCCCCCTACAATATTAACCCATGAAGGCCATCCACATCTGAATCACATATACGTCCCTGCAATCTCAAAACTCCCTCAGCATCAACTGTGACCTTCGTGGCACGTCCGTGCCGAACCGCATCTCTAAGGGCACATAAATGACGATCATCATACTGCCTGGGGCGAATACGATCATACAATGAAGAACTAGTGACGGTATGGGCCAAAACACTGCCACCCTCAGAAACCTCCAATCTAACAAATCAATTGGCTAACGCCTGAACATCGAAAGCCAACGGTCTCTCACCAACTGATAGATAAGCCAAGCTACCCATGCTGACTGATTTCCGGCTCAAAGCATCGGCCACCACATTGGCCTTTCCCGGATGGTAGAGAATAGTAATGTCATGATCTTTCAGCAACTTTAACCATCTCCTCTGCCTCATATTAGACTCATTTTTCTTAAATAAGTATTTCAAACTCTTATGATCAGTGAATACCTCACACGGTACCCCATACAAATAGTGCCTCCAAATATTCAAGGCGTGAACAATAGCTGCAAGTTCCAAATCATGGACTGGATAGTTCTTTTCATGAATCTTCAACTGACGGGAAGCATAAGCTATAACCTTCCCATCCTGCATCAACACTGCACCAAGCCTAACTCGCGAAGCATCACAATACACGGTATAAGAACCTCAACCTGTGGGTAGTACCAACACTGGCGATGTGGTCAAGGCTGTCTTGAGCTTCTGAAAGCTCGCCTCACACTCCTCCGACCATCTGAACTGGGCACTCTTCTGCGTCAACTTGGTCATAGGGGCTGCTATAGACGAAAACCCCTCCACGAACCGACGATAATAACCTGCTAGGCCCAAGAAACTCCTAATCTTTGTGGCTGAAGTGGGCCTAGGCCAATCTCTAACTGCTGAAACTTTCTTTGGATCCACCTGGATGCCCTCTGCCAACACAACGTGGCCCAAGAATGCCACATAACTCAACCAGAACTCACACTTAGGAAATTTGGCATACAACTGACTATCCCTCAAAGTCTGAAGGATGACTCGAAGGTGCTGCTCGTGCTCCTCTCGGCTGCGAGAGTATATAAAAATATCATCAATGAAAACAATAACAAATGAGTCCAAATAGGGCCTGAATACCCGATTCATCAATTCCATAAAAGCAGCGGGGGCATTAGTTAGCCCAAAAAACATGACCAAAAACTCATAATGCCCGTAACGAGTGCGAAAAGCGGGCTTGGGCACATCAGATGCCTTGATCCTCAACTGATGATAACCAGATCTCAAGTCTATCTTAGAGAATACCCTAGCACCCTGAAGCTGATCAAATAAATCATCAATCCTCGGCAAAGGATACTTGTTCTTGATAGTAACCCTATTCAACTGCCGGTAGTCAATACACATCCTCATTGAGCCGTCTTTGTTCTTTACGAACAACACTGGAGCACCCCAAGGAGAAACACTAGGCCTAATGAAGCCTTTTTCTAACAAATCCTGTAACTGTTCCTTTAATTCCTTCAACTCCAGCGGAGCCATGCGATACGGGGGAATAGAAATGGGCTGAGTACCCTCAGCTAACTCAATACAAAAATCAATATCCCTGTCGGGTGGCATACCCGGCAGGTCAGCAGGGAATACCTCTAGAAACTCACGGACAACGGGTACCGACTCTATAGAAGGAACCTCGGCACTAGAAACGCGAACATAGGCTAAATAGGCCTCTACCCCTCGCGGCTTATGCTCCACCTCTATGAACCTGAACACTACCTCTAGCACCTCGACCACCACCTCTAGCTGGATGAGGGGGTAAGGGTGCACCTACTGCGGGGACCAAGGCACGGGAACCCTGATACTGGGGTCCACTCGAAGCTCGGGGGCAATTTCTAGCGATGTGCCCTAGGCTTCCACAACTATAACAAGAGCTCTGCTGCTGTGGCTGATGATGCAAGAACTGGCCCTGGCGACCCTGATAACCACCTTGGTAACTCTGAAGCGGCTGCGCACTAATAGATGCTGGTGGTGCACTTACATGAACTGGCGGTGCACGAGGAGATACCTGAAATGTTGACTGAAAAGGTCGGGGTGGATGACCCCTTATGAAAGAATCCCTGCCTCCAGATGAGGCTCCACTGAATCTACCAAATGGCGGGGCCTCTTGTCGGCTCCCTGACCACCTCCCTGCGACAAAATCATCTCAATCCTCCTGGCTATATCGGTCGCATCCTTGAATGAAGTATCAGTACTCGACTCCCTGGCCATATAGAGTCGTATAGGCTGGACCAATCCCTCAATGAACCTCCGAACTCTCTCCCGATCAGTGGGGAGTATCATCAATGCATGCTTGGCTAGAGCGATGAACCTGGTCTCGTACTGAGTAACAGACATAGATCCCTGCTGGAGGCGCTCAAACTGCCTCCTAAGATCCTCTCGCTGAGTAACAGGAAGGAACTTCCCTAGAAATACCTCTGTGAACTGAGCCCAAGTCAAAGATGCAGACCCAACTGGTCTGGATAAACAGTAGTCCCTCCACCAAGTCTTGGCTACGCCAGATAGTCGAAAAGTAGCGAAGTCAACTCCATTGGACTCCACTATACCCATGTTCCAAAGAACCTCATGGCAGCTGTCCAAGTAATCTTGTGGATCCTCAGACTGTGCACCAGTAAAAGTAACAGTGAATAACTTGGCGAATCTGTCTAATTTCCACAACGCATCTGCTGACATAGCTGCTACCTCAGCAATAGGTGCTGAAATACCTGGCTGAGCTACTCCGGTTGGCTGAGGTGCCGGAGTCTGAAACTGAGTGACGACCTGCTCTGGTGTATGAATAACAGGAGTTTGGGTGCCTCCCCCAGCCTGAGATCCAGCTGGAGCTATAGGAAGAAATCCGGCCTGAGACACACTCTCCATAAGTCCCACCAAACGGACAAGAGCGTCCTGAAACACCGGGGTAGCAATGAATCCCTCTGGGACCTGTGTTGGTCAGACTGGGACTGCCGAAACTAGGACCTCCTTATCGGACTCGACCTGAGGGTCCTCCACTGGGGTTGTTTCTCTAGGCTGAGCCCTGCCCCGGCCTCGGCCTCTAGCACGGCCTCGTCCTCGACCTCAAACCCTCGTAGGAGCTGTAGTAGGAGTGTCGGGCTGCTGAGCGAAACCAAGGGAAGCACGCGTCCTCGCCATCTGCGAGAGAATAAAAATAGAGACTCGATCAGTATACAGAATATACCACGCACGATAGAGTATGAAGAAAAGAGAAGTATCCTAACACAGCAGCCTCTGGGGATAAATACAGACGTCTCCGTACCGATCCCTCAGACTCTACCAAGGTGTCCGTGAGTTGTGATACCTAAGCAACCTCGGGCTCTGATACCAACTTGACAAGATCCGAAAACCCACCTTTCAGGCCGTGACTGCGTCTAACGTTGAACCCGCTAGACAAGCCAACGTTCACAGCACTTGACATATATAAAACAACTTAACATAATTTAAAACCATTAACATTCAACACTTACTGAAATAAATCGACTTCCTTAACGTTCAATCCGTACTGAAAACATCTCACACTGTAAACTTTCAAATCCTTACTGAAACATCTCAATTACTTCAAACGGTTCTACTACAGAAGGTAATAATATCCCAAAACGTAAAACGAAATAATAAAGACGATAATATCGCAACCTCCCAAAACTGGGGTGTCACAACCTCACGGGCTATCTAAACGGAGTGCTAAATATAGGGTCTGAAAAGATATATATATATATATATATATATATATATCTAATTGTCTTGAAACCAGAAGAAGAAGTAAGACAATGAGGAATCCAAAAGCAAGAGAGACAACAAGGCCCACGAACGCCAGCGGGTATACCTTGAAGCTCTGGGTGGACTGAAGGTGACTCCCTCAATGCGGTCCACTGGGTCCGGATGCGGAATCTGCGAAACATTAAGAAGTGCAGTGTAGCATCAGTACAACCGACCCTATGTACTGAGTAAGTGCCGAGCCTAACCTTGGCTGAAATAGTGACGAGGCTAGACTTGGCAAAAATGATAACCTGTCCTATTCTACAACAGGTAACAGGAAATAATATAAGGCAAGAAATAAGCAGGCAAGTAAGGGATACGGGAGCAGAAAAAGGGGGCAAGTGAAATGAAGCAATAGAAGTAAAATCCAGGGAAACAATCCAACATAATCGACAACGAAACAAGTATAAACAATGGAAAAGTAAACAATGGCACGACATCACCCTTCGCGCTTTTACTCTCTTCCTCGTAATGCAATGCAGTCAAATATCATGGCACGACATCACCCTTCGTGCTTTTACTCTCTTCCTCACAATACAATGTACAAATGAATCACGGCACGACATTTACCTTCGTGCTTATAACAAATAAATCATGGCATGGCATCATCGTTCGTGATTTACACTCTTCCTCACGATGCAATATAAAACAAATATCATGGCACAACATCACCCTTCGTGCATTACACTCTTCCTCACTATGCAATGTACAAACACATCATGGCACGGCATCACCCTTCGTGCATTACACTCATCCTCCCCAAGCAATAACAGGTATAATGGCAAGGAGTACAAAATAGTGGTAATAAGCAGTTCCGAAACACCCAGCGAGGGGAAAACATCAATTCAACAACTCAATAAATGCCCGACAAGGGTATCATCTATAACCAATCACTTCGATCTTACCATCCTCATTTGGATTATCAATCATATCAACACTTTCTCAACCTCCACAGCCAATGCTTTCAACAAGAATAGATTACCAAATAAGGACAATCCCCTAATATACTAAACATGGGGGAAATGCTACCATTTCTATCCAAATAGACTCACGGGCATGCTTGACACACATTGCATAGGTACTCGTCACCTCACCTATGCAACGAACATGATAATCACTTAACACATAGAAAATAGTACCTATTTCCTCACCGAAGTTAGGCAAGACACTTACCTCGGTCCGAAGTAGCGATCAACCCTCTAAGACCGTCGTTCCTTTATAACCCGACTCCGAAACAACGATATCTATGCATAATTAATTCAATGATATCAATAAAGACTCAATAATATAATCCCATAGCCTAGGTGTTCATTTTCTAGCATTCTTCCAAAATGTAAAAATTCGACCCCGGGCTCACGTGGTCTAAACTCGAGGTTCAGACCAAACCCCGATCACCCATAACCCCACGAGTTCAAATATATGATTAGTTTTAATATACGTCCCCAAATTGAGGTTGGATCATCCAATTTTCCCAAAAACCTAACACTACCCAAAAACCCAATTTCCCACTTGATTTTATGATTTTAGACCTAGTTTTCTAGTGAGTAATGATGGAGAATGGAAGAAGACGATGTAGGAAATACTTACCCAAAGGTTTATTGAAGGTTCCTAGCTTAGAGGTCGACAATGGAGGTTGGAGGGGGAGAAGAAGGCTGAAAATGGTAAGGTCCCGTATGAAGTATTCTGTTTTTAAGACTTAAAAATAAATGGGCAATTTATTTCTCTGCGATCGCGGAAGAGGGTTGCGATCGCAGAGCTTGAAGTTTCACTACTATGCGATCGCAGAAGAGGGGCTGCGATCGCGGAAGGGAACGGACCACGCGTCTGCGATCGAAGACAAAACTATGCGATCGCAGAGAGATACTACCCAACCCCCACCTGACTCCACAGACACACTATGCAATCGCGGAAGGCAAGATGCGATTGCGGAAGACATCTGAGTGTAAGTCTGCGATCGCAGAGAACAATAATTGGGTTCCCCCAGGATATGCCTATGCGATGGCAAATCAATGGTTGCGATCGCAGTGAATGAAACACCAGACACCAGCAAAATGCAATTACACCAGATTTTCCTATCTTTTTACACCCCGTTAGCTATCCAAAACTCACCCGAGAGGCAGCAGCTCCCCTAAACCAAAAAAACTCTCTCTAGCTCTCTTCTCTCTGACGTGTGTTCTGTGATGTTGGGCATCAATGGCTGCGTTTATCTCTCCCCAGCCTTTGGATGTGGGAGAGGTAATCCAAAACAATATAGAAAATTCTCCAAATCATAATTCAAATCAGTCTTACACTACAAAACTTCATTCAAAACAGTCCACTTTATTGCCGTAAAAAATCGAGTTGTTCCCAGTTAAACTCGACCATGGAGAACCAATGATAGAATTCACAATGAAGGAGGTTAATGATTTCATTAGAGAAGAAGGTCTGCATCAGGCAGTTGTGATGAAATTTTCCTATGGAAAACCTGATTTACAGGATATCAGAAGGAATTTTGCATCGCAATTTGACGTGCATGGCCACTGTAACGTGGGACAATTGGATTTTCGTTACTTGTTGCTCAGGTTTGATTTATATATTGATTATGTTCAGTTTTTATCAAGGTTGACTGGATATCTTAAACACAAAGGCGACGATTATTGTTTTCGAACTTTCCCATGGACGCTAGGATTCAATCCGAAAGAAGAGACATCTATGGCTGTTGTATGGATTTCACTACCAGGTTTGCCTCCTAATTTCTTTGCAAAGAGGTCGTTAATGTCTATTACGTCTGCAGTTGGTAAAGCTCTTGCTGTGGATAAGGCGACACAAGAAAAAACTAGACCTAGTGCCGCTAGAGTTAAGGTTATAATTGATCTTCTTGGTAAACATCCTAAAAAGGTGAAGCTTCAGATTGTCGATCGACTTACTGGTAAACAGGTCGTGCGCCATCAAGAAATAGTGTATGACAATCTGCCTAAGTATTGCACTTGTTGCAAACATCAAGGACATGACGAAAAGGTGTGTCGAGTAATGAAATCACAAGCTGATAAAGAGGTGACGATAGAGGAGGTGAATCTGGACAGTGTTCTGCCTATTAAGAATGTTACTAATCTTGACAAGTTACAAGGGGATGCAATGGACTATTTAAATGCCAAAAAAGCTGGATATATAGGTAAGGAATTAGCAGTAAAAGATGGTAAGAAAAGAGGTGAAACAACAATAGAAAAACTGGTCGAGCAGCAGATTGAGAATGTGAAAAATCAAGCATGTAATGGTGTGTATATAGGAGATAGTTCAATGATCGATAAGGGGCCTCCTCACCTTACTCGTGATGTTCCTGCTGAACAAGCCTTGTCAAGAATTCTTAATGCAATAAATCCAATAGTGACAACTTATGATAAGCTGTCTCTTAGTAAAAATACAACTGGTGTGTCTTTGTCAACTGAGGAAGGATTAAAAGAAGATGTTGATCGAGTTGATTTTGCTGCAGAACTCGGTAAGAAAAATGCACAAATTGAAAAGCTAACCTCTGGAGTTTTGCAAGATGCTGCTGGTCAGTTTACAGTTGGTGCACAGGTTAGAATTGGAGTAATTGATAGGGCTGGAGACCAAGATAATGGAGGAAAGGATAGAGATGTTTCTTCAGGTGGTAAAATTAGTTTTGAGACTAATAACTCTAAAAAACAAGCTGGTAGTGGACAACAAAAGGTAGCACAAGCTGATGAAGGTGCTCAGGTAGTAGATAAAATAGCTGAGATGTGTGACATTCAAGACAAAGCTAGACAAAAATCTACGGCGGCTCGATATGTTGGTGGTACAGATGGGAGTAAAGATTATAAGATCGAGAGGAAGGCAGCAGGTGTACAGGGCACCACTGGAGATGCATATAATGAACCTGGGCAATTTCAGCCAGTTGCTGGGGCTGTTACAGCTTCTAAGGAGGTGGAAATATCTAATGGAATTGTCCAGACTAATACTAGAGTGTTGAATCCTACTGCTGCTTTGAAACCTATTATTGGGACGTTGAATGATAGTGAAGATCGAGTTGATACGTCTAACAAAGCTGGGAACAAAACTACTGTAAAGGATAAAAAAAATATTGCACATGATCAACATAATGCAGCATCTATTGATTTAGTTGGTAACTCAATTGGTTCTAAAGTTACAACTGGGCAAGAGCGTGAAGTTTTGGTTGCTGCTATAGGTGGTAATCAAGTTACAGATGCAGGAGCAAAAACTAATGAAGTAATGCAGCAATCTAGTCATGTAAATGTGAACAAAGAAGTTGGCAAGATGATTGGAGTTACAGGCAAATCTGGACAAAGTTTAACAGATGCAGCAAATGGTTGGGCAGTAGTTAATCGATCACCGGACAGGAAGGTCGCTTCAAGTTGTAAAAATATGGGAAGTGCAGAAGAAACTATCAGGTGTTCTAACTATTATGATACATTGGCCAATGCACAACACTATGGTGAAAATGATGAGCAGATTGCTAACACAATAACCTTAAAAGATGGTTCTTTTAACCATCAAATAGTTCCAGTTTCAAGCAGTAACAAGGGAGACAGCAGCGGCGACAAATTGGCTAACTTTTCGGGTGTTCAAAAAAGTGCTATAAATAGCAGCTTGGCAGAACTGTTAAAGGGGGATCATGTACATAGCTCCAGCAGTCCTACGCTTCAATTTTCTAGTCCACAAGTGGCGCAAATTATCAAACAATCACAGGTTGAAATGATGTTGAATTCTAATACTATTTTCAAGCAACCTTTGGTCACATTGAACACATTGGCATATGACATTCCCCCTCAATCGTGCGAGTCATTCGGTAAACATGGGAGTGAATCTGGGCAATTCAATCAAAATTGTGGGCTGACCGATGAGAGGATGAGGATGATGAAGATTGGGGTGGGGATTTCGTCGGGGATTTGAATGATGAAGGTGAGCGATGTAGTGGATATGAGGAGGTCTCCTTGCCAAAAATTTGCAGCTCTTCAAAGTTGAATTCTAGCAACAAACTCAATGCGAAGGCTCCAGCTTTAATTCCTACAAATAGGCAGCAACAGAGTGGAAAACTAACTGGGTTGCAACAGGTTATTGTAGGAAGCTCAAATGCAGTTATCTCAACTACAAATGAACAACAGCTCAATAAAAAAATTCACAAAATAGCAACTAAGAAACCTGGGCAGCAGCAATTGAATGCAAACAATTTGGGAGGAAAATCGACTGGACAGCAGCAGGTTTTTGCGACCACTTCAGCTGTTATTTGTGTGGCTGATCAATATGCACCAACATCATCAAATCATGGACAACATCTACAAATTGAAATCTCTCCAGATGCAGAAACTTCAACGCCAAAAACTGGACAGCAGCAGTTTGGTCGAGCTACCAGTCCTACAGGTGTTCGAACAGTAGCAACATTAAAAACGGGGCAGCATCAAATTATGATAACTCCTCCAGTTATTTCTTTAGAGGACAGACATCTCTTGGATGCAATGGTAAGTTCCAATCCTGCAACCTCTCTAAATCATAATGTAGTTAGCACTGGTCGGGTGAATAAGAGCAGGAACAAAATGCAAAGCATAACACAACTCCAAAACAAAGCAGCACTGGTTAATAAACAGGAAGGAAATAGTGTGCTAATTCAAGAACTTGTTCAAGACATGCCAAATCCGATAATTGAGGGTAGAGATACGTAAGAAAAGGGCGAGGAAGAAGATATTTTAAATCAATGTCGGGCAGAGGCAGCAAGAAAAGGAGATCTACCACCTATGCATAACGGCAAAAGAAAAAAGACACATACAAGAGAAAAAAGTTGGGACGGCAGGGTGAGCGAAGATGCAAACGTAAGGCGACTCCTGATGAGAGTTGCCAAAAAAAACAAGTTTATCCAACTACGTCAACAAAGTCCACCCGTTCAAAGAAGAAAGCATGAAATTTGAAGACATTTTAAAAAGGGTAGAGGATGAAGACAAGTGTGTACAAATTGAAGACTTCAAAAAATTAGAGATGAGAGAGCAACATTGTTACTTATACATATTTTTATTTTACCATCACATTAGTATTGTCATTTGTAATATCATCACAGAGTATGTTATAAACTCTGTGATGATCATAGACTATTTGGTTCTTTCTAGTTCTTACTTTTTACATGCATGCTAGTAGGTGAGGCTATTTTATGCCTCGATAGGATTTAGTAAGGAAAGGTTTAGTCCCGTTTTTGTTGCTTTAGTCCTATGCCTTTGGAAAGATATCCGATTGGCTATGAGATTATATTCCCTCGTGAGACTTTGCCGGCAGCTACACCATGACTCCTCTACATGAGGCTGCCATATATGGCATTGTGAGGCGCAGAGGAGTGATTATATAGCCAAGGCATAAAGGCAACAATACAGGTGCTATTGTCCCCCTTATTTGTACTATTCCTATGTGGTTCGTTTTTCCTTTTATTATCAATAAAACTAGCCCTAGGCTCCTCACCTAGTAGATTTGTT
Source organism: Nicotiana undulata (assembly GCA_005239495.1). NCBI lineage: Eukaryota > Viridiplantae > Streptophyta > Magnoliopsida > Solanales > Solanaceae > Nicotiana > Nicotiana undulata. Next base: position 31,042 of record ML274353.1, on the reverse strand, counting down.
TTTAAAAAAAAAAACTCACCCGAGCCCTCGAGTCTCAAAACCAAAAACACACATGACTCCCAAAACATCATACGAACTTGTTCAAGCTTTTAAATCACTAAAATATAATCAAAAACAAGGAATTAAACCTCAAAACTCTTAAAATTTTCTCAAACTTCATAAACTTCCAAATTTCCCATTTTTAATCCGAATCACGTCATTTCAAGTCCGTTTTACACCAAATTTCACAGATAAGTCACATAACATATAATAAACCTGTTCCGGGCCCCGGAACCGTAATACAAGCCCAGTAACATGGTTTTCACATCAAAGTCCATTTTCAAAGATCTTTATTATTTTCAGAAAACAATTTTCTTTAAAAAATTCATTTCTCGGGCTCGGGACCTCGGAATTCGATTCATGGCATACGCTCAAGTCCCATATTTTTCTACGGACCCTCCGAGACCGTCACATCTCGGGTCTAGATCCGTTTACCAAAAATGTTGACCAAAGTCAACTTTATTCAGTCATTTCATTCAAAATTCCACTTTTATCAAATTTTCACATAGAAGCTTCCCAGCTACATGCTCGGGCTGCGCACACATATGGAGGTGAGATTAACGGAGGCTCTCGGAGCCTCGAAACACAGAATTAGCTAGAATTACTTTGGATGACCTTTTGGGTCATCACATCACTACTTCGGCCGAGGTTAGGCTCGACACTTACTCAGTACATGGGGTCGGTTGAACTGATACTACACTGCACTTCTTTATGTTGTGCAGATACTGCTCCCGGACCCCGTGGACCTCTTTGAGGTAGTCACCTTCAGTCCACATCGAGCTTCAAGGTATACCACTAGCGTTCGTGGGCCCTGGAGTCTTTTCTGCTATTAGTGTCTTATTGTCTCATTTCTCCTCTGTTCTAAAGACAATACCGTATTTCCTTTCAGACTTGTATGTAGTATTCTTATAGATAGTCCGTGAGGTTGTGACACCCCGGTTCTGTGATTTTGCGATGTTTTTGACTTTTTCATTCCATTATGCATTTTTCAAAGTATTATTTCATTTCTGCTGTAAAATTTTTGAAGTGGTTCTGGTTAATCCAGTGAAGGTTTGAAATATAATTGCCTTATTACTGTTAAGTTGTTTTATAAATGTCAAGGTGTTGTGTACGTTGGCTTGTCTAGCGGGTTCAACGTTAGACGTAGTCACGACCTGAAAGGTGGGAATTCAAGTTGTGACAAGTTGGTATTAGAGCTCTAGGTTGCCTAGGTCTCACAACTCATCGACAAACTTAGTAGAGTCTGAGGGATCGGTACGGAGACGTTTGTATTTATCCCATAGAGGCTGCAAAGTTAGGATACTCCTCTTCTCTTCATACTCTGTCGTGCGTAGTATTTTTTGTATAGTGATCGAGTTTCTATTGTATTCTCTCGCAGATGGAGAGGACGCATGCTTCCCTTGGTTCCGCTCAGCAACCTGACACTCCTTCTACAGCTCCTAGGAGGGGTCGAGGTCGAGGTCGTGCTAGAGGCCGAGGCCGGGGCAGAGCTCAACCTGGAGCAGCAGCCCAGTGGAGGACCCTCAGGTCGAGTCTCACGAGGAGGTCCCAGTTCCGACAGTCCCAGTTGGACCAACGCAGGTCCTAGAGGGTTCATAGCTACCCTAGTGCTTCAGGACGCTCTTGTCCGTCTGGTAGGACTTATGGAGAGTGTGGCTCAGGCATGTCTTCTTCCTATTGCACCAGCTGGATCTCAGGCTGGGGAGGGACCCAGACTCCTGTTGTTCATACACTAGAGCAGGTTGCCACTCAGATCCAGACTCCAGCACCTCAGCCAGCCGGAGTAGCATGGATGGGTATTGCAGCACCTGAAAACTGAGCCTACACCAGATTTTCTAACTTGAAACCATCCCGTTAGCCACCCGAAAATCACCCGAGCCCTCGTGTTTCAAAACCAAAGACAAACACGTCTCCCAATACATCCTACAGACCTGTTCAAGCATTTAAATCATAAGAATATCAACAAAAACATCGAATTAAACCTATAAATCCAATTAATCAAACTTAAGAACTTTAAGAATCAAGAATTCACTTTAATACGCCGACCCGACCTAAACTGCTCGGAACGACTTCAAACTTAGCAGACAAGTTATAAAGGACACCACGGAACTATTCCCTATCTCGGAATCTCATTCGGACCTCGGGAACATAACGTCACATTTCAAATTCTTTAAAACCTCAAAACCTCATTTTGATCCGAAACCACTCAATTCACATCCGTTTTACACCAAATTCCACAGATAGGACAATTAATATATAATAAACCTGTTCTGGGCTCCGGAACCACGATACGGACCCGGTAACGAGGTTTTCACATAATTATTCATTTTCAAATTCCTTTATTATTTTCAGAAAATAATTTCTTTTAAAAATTCATTTCTCGGGCTTGGGACCTCGAAATTCGATTTCGTGCATATGCCCAAGTCCCATATCTTCCTACAGACCCTCCGGGACCGTCGAATCACGGGTCCGGGTCNGTCCCATATTTTCCTACGGACCCTCCGGGACCGTCGAATCACGGGTCCGGGTCTGTTTACCAGAAGTGTTGACCAAAGTCAACTATATTCATTTATTAATTATCAAAACTCATTTTTATCAAATTTTCACATAATAGTTTCCCGGCTACACGCCCGGGTTGTGCACGCATATCGAGGTGAGACTAACGGAGGCTCTTGGAGCTTCGAAACACTGATATAGCTTAAATTACATAAGATGACCCTTTGGGTCATCACAGAAAGACGACTTAATGAGGATGTGTATTGACTACCGACAGTTGAATAAGGTTACTATCAAGAACAAGTATCATTTGCCGAGGATTGATGACTTATTTGATCAGCTTCAGGGTGCTACGGTGTTCTCTAAGATAGACTTGAGATCTAGTTATCATCAGTTGAGGATCAGGGCGTCTCACGTGCCCAAGAAGGCTTTTCGTACTCGTTATGGGTATTATGCATTTTTGGTCATGTCGTTTGGGTTGACTAATGCCCCCGTTGCTTTTATGGAGTTGATGAATCGGGTATTAAGGCCTTATTTGGACTCGTTCGTTATTGTTTTCATTGATGATATTTTGATATACTCTCGCAGCCGAGAGGAGCACCAGTAGCACCTTACAGTCGCCCCCAGACTCTGAGGGATAAGCAATAGTATGCCATGTTTTCTAAATGTGAGTTCTGGTTGAGTTTTGTGGCATTCTTGGGCCACGTTGTATTGGCAGAGGGCATTCAAGTGGACCCGAAGAAAGTTTAAGCAATTAGAGATTGGTCTAGGCCCACTTCATCCATAGAGATTCGAAGTTTCTTGGGCCTCACATGCTATTATCGCCGATTCGTGGAGGGGTTTTCATCTATAGTAACCCCTATGACCAAGTTGACGCAGAAGAGTGTTCAGTTCAGATGGTCTGTGGAGTGTGAAGCGAGCTTTCAGAAGCTCAAGACAGCATTGACCACAACACCAGTGTTGGTATTGCCCACAGGTTCGGGTTCGTATACCGTGTATTGTGATGCTTCACGGGTTGGGCTTGGTGCGATGTTGATGCAGTATGGCAAGGTCATAGCCTATGCATCTCGTCACTTGAAGGTTCATGAGAAGAACTATCCAGCCCATGATTTGGAGCTTGCAACTATTGTTCATGCCTTGAAGATTTGGAGGCACTATTTGTATGGGGTAACGTGTGAGGTATTCGCTGATCATAAGAACTTGCAATACTTGTTTAAGAAAAAGGAGTTGAATATGAGGCAGTAGCGGTGGTTAGAGTTGCTGAAGGATTATGATATTACTATTCTCTATCACCCGGGAAAGGCCAATGTGGTGGCCGATGCTTTGAGCCGGAATTTAGTAAGTATGGGTAGCTTGGCCTATTTATCAGTTGGAGAGCGACCTCTGGCTTTGGATTTTCAGGCGTTAGCCAATCGATTTGTTAGTTTAGAGGTTTCTGAGACTGGCAGTGTTTTGGCCCGTGTCGTCGCTCGTTCTTCATTGTACGGTCGTATCTATTCCAGGCAGTATGATGATCGTCATTTGTGTGCTCTTAGAGATGCGGTTCGGTATGGACGTTCCAAGCAAGTCACAGTTGACGGCATTCGGGAGTTGATATTGCAGGAGGCCCATAGTTCCCGGTATTCCATTCATTCGGGCGCCGCGAAGATGTACCAGGACTTGCGGAAACATTATTGGTGGCGTAGAATGAATAAGGATATTGTGGCTTATGTAGCTCAGTTCATGAATTGTCAGCAGGTTAAGTATGAGCACCAGAGACCCGGTGGTTTGATGCAGCAGATTCAGCTTCCCGAGTGGAAATGGGAGCGTATCATGATGGATTTTGTAGTTGGGCTTCCACGGACTCCGAGGATGGTTGATGCAGTATGGGTTGTTGTAGATAGGCTTACCAAGTCAGCACATTTCATTCCTGTGTCGGTTTCATCTTCAGCAGAGAAGTTGGCTCAGATCTGTATGAGAGAGATTGTTAGATTGAACGGTGTGCCCTTATCCATTATATCAGACAGAGGTACTCAGTTTACCTCCTATTTCTGGAGAATATTTCAGCGAGAGTTGGGTACTCAGATTGAGTTGAGCACAACATTTCATCCTCAGACGGACAGACAGTCCGAGCGTACTATCCAAATTTTGGAGGATATATTGCGAGCTTGTGTCATTGATTGTGGTGGTTCATGGGATCAGTTCTTGCCTTTAGCTGAGTTTGCCTACAACAACAGTAATCAATCGAGCATTCAGATGGCTCTGTATGAGGCATTGTATAGTAGGCGATGTCGGTCTCCAGTCGAATGGTTTGAGCCCGGAGAGGCTAGGTTATTGGGTTCTGAGTTAGTCCAGGATGCCTTGGATAAGGTAAAGATTATTCAGGATAGGCTTCGTACAACACAGTCTAGGCAAAAGAGTTATGCAGATCGTAGAGTTCGATATTTGGCTTTCATGGTAGGAGACCAGGTGATCCTTCCAGTGTCGCCTATGAAGGGCGTGATGAGATTCGGAAAGAAGGGCAAGTTGAGCCCTAGGTACATTGGTCCCTTTGAGATTTTGGACAAGGTAGGAGAGGTGGCCTACAGACTTGCCTTGCCACCACATTTTGAAAATGAATAATTATGTGAAAATCGTGTTACCGGGCCCTGATACGCTCAATTTACACCTTAAAAGAATGCAAGCGATCATTGTCAAATATAGTAACCCAACAAGGTTGGGGTCGAATCCCACAGAGAACAATATGAGGGCGTTTAGGAATGATAGAGAATTATCACTTATCGCACAGTGTCAAACAAATACGTTTTTGGGTTTTTTTGATAATTGCTTATAGCTAAATACGAAAATATAAACTAACCTAGAAAACAATTAAAATGATCAATGTCAACAAGTATCGATGCTTCGAGTATTACACTCGAGTAACGATCCAATGTATTTCACGATTTTACAAATATGAGCGGGTAATGTTAATTAGCCACGGATAACATTTCTTAATTAGCTTTTTCCAAAGACTAACAAGACTTCCTAATTGAATTATCCCTAACCCAATTAGGAGATTAAGCACTTCCGAGTTTGGCTACAAGTAGTTCAATCCTATCCCTAGGTAGAATCTATAAAATGAGGGTTAAATCCTCAAGTTCTTGTTAATTAATCTTTCCCAACCCCAAATAATCTTTTCCAAAACTAATTCGGAGTTAATGGGCGAGTCCTAGGGTTAGCTAATCCCTTTGGAAACATTAAAGAACAAGAATAATTAAAATAACAAACACCCACTTCTCAAATATATGAAAATCATTCAATACATAAGCACAACAAGGTATTTAATCCACACTATAAACATGAATATTCCCATAAACCATATTCAAGTGTTGGAAAAATACTACACACTTAGATATTCAACACAAAACAAGGAAATGAAGAAATAAACATAAATGGATAAGAAATCCTTAACCACAATGGTGAAATCTTCAAGACCCAAGTGTGTGTGCAAATCCCTAGCTTCAAAACTTGTTGTTCTCTACTCAAAATATATTTACAAAGCTCAAAATATGTACAAAACTTTATCTCTAATAGATAAAAATTGATTTCTGATCGATCCCTAAGATGTTGCCAAGGTATGCTTTTTATAAAGGGCCAAAAATTCGAGTGAAAAGTGGACAAAAACACCCTCGTCAGGCTGATATGCGATCGCATCCCTGTAGCATATCAGGGATGTGATTCGCATCTTCACTCTTTCCGTCGCACATCAAAACCCTAGGTCCCATAGGGTCGTCGCATTTGAGATATGCGGTCCGCATTCGTTATATGCGATCGCATTCGTGCGTCACGTTTACAATGTAGATTCAGGCATCAGATGGTGATGCGACTCAACTGCGAACCGCATTTGCGATATGCGGTCGCATATCTGACCGCATTTCACTCATTAAACTTGACTCAACTTTCTGTTGCGGTATGCGATCTCTGGGCTTGAAATGTGATTCGCATGTTGCATATGCGATCGCATTCGGCCGTTGCTCCCCTCTTTTCTCTTCTTTAATCTGTTTTGCTCAATTTCACTCAAATTTGACCTTAACCAGTTCATGGCATCATTTTCTTGCAAATAGAGCAATTATACACTGATAGTAACCTCAAATACCTATTGAGCAGCACAAAATCTACTAAAAAGAGGCTAAAATGAGTGGTAAAATTGCCACTCATCAGATCCGTATTAGGGTTCCGGAGCCTGGAACAGGTTTATTATATGGTATGTGACTTATCTCTGAAATTTGGTGTAAAACAGACTTGAAATGACGTGTTTCAGATCAAAATTGGAAAAGCTAAGCTTTGTGAAGTTTTAAGAAAATTCTATGAGTTTTAAGGTTTAATTCCTTGGTTTTGATGATATTTTAATGATTTAAATGCTTGAATAAGTCCGTAGGATATTTTGGGAGTCGTGTGTGTTTTTAGTTTTGAGACCCGAGGGCTGGGGTGAGTTTCGGGTAGTTAACGGGGTGTGAAAAGAAGGAAAAATCTGGTGTTTCTCCTGTTTCTGGTGTCAGGCCTTTTCTTCAGTGCGATCGCATATGCATCTCCGCGATCGCACAACATTAGGTTGGTGGGGGAAAAGTTTACTCTATGCGATCGCATAGAGTTGTCCGCGATCGCATAGTGTGTAGGTGTGATAGGGTGGGGGATGGGTAGTTACTCAGTGCGATCGCACTAGCCTTGTCCGCGATCACAGTAGTGTAGGTCCAGACTTCACTGTGATCGCAACCCTTGTCCTACGGTCGCACCTCAGTTGATTCCTGACCCTATGCGATCGCACTCCCTTGCCAGCGATCGCATAGAGTTATTTCGCCCAGCTCTAATTGTAACCCCAAAACAGAATTCAGTACGTGATTATCATATTTTTAGCCTTGTTCTTCTCCTTCCACCCCCATTGACGATCTTTAAGCTAATTTCCCTCCATAAACACTTGGGTAAGTGATTCTAACACTAGATTCTTCCACTTTTCTTCCATAATCACTAGAACCTGGGCCTAAAATCCTAAAATCAAAGTAGAAATTAGGGGTTTTGGGTAGAGTTAGGTTTTTGGGAATTTTGGGTGATTCAACCTCAAATTGGGGTCGAATCTTAAAACAAATTATATATTCTAACTCGTGGGGTTATGGGTGATCGAATTTCGGTCGGAGCCTCATGTGTTGGACCAAGTGGGCCCGGGGTAGACTTTTGGAAATTTTTGAAGAATGATAGGAATTGAATATCTAGGATATGAGATTATGTTATTGAGTCTTTATTGGTATTATGGAATTAATTATGCCTAGATATCGTTGTTTCGGAGTCGGATTATAAAGGAAAGGTGGTCTTAGAGGGTTGATTGCTACACTTTGGACCGAGGTAAGTGTCTTGCCTAACTTTGGTCAGGGATTAGGTATTGTATGTTATGTGTTATGTGTTTATCATGTTCAATGTATAGGTGAGGTGACGAGTACCTATCCATTGTGAGTCAAGCATGCCCGTGAGTCTATATTTGACAAAATTTCAGTTATTTCTTCGATGTTCATCATACTATGTAATTACCTCTACTTGAGGAGTTGATTGTGGTTGAGGTACTAGTTGTAGAGATTATGAAATGTTGGTGCAATTGAGGATCCATGCATACAGTATATATATATATATATATATATATATATAGAGTTGTTTTGTTATAGCTGAGACCCTTGTCGAGCTTTTATTGAGCTATTGACTGATATTTTCCCCTTGCCGGGTGATTTGAACTGTACTTTTCTCATTATGCTGCATTCCTTACCATACACCCTGTATTGCATTGGTGAGGAAGAGTGTAAAGCACGAAGGGTGATGTCGTGCCATGTTTTACATTGATTATATCATATCATGCACAGTGAGGAAGAGAGTAAAGCATGGAGGGTGATGCCGTGCCATGTCTTACATTGATTACATCATGACAAGCATAGTGAGGAACAAAGTAAAGCACGAAGGGTGATGCCGTGCCATGTTTACATTTATTGAAAGCACGAAGGTTAATGTTTTGCCATGTTTTACATTGATTACAACATACATTACATTGGTAAGGAAGAGAGTAAAAGCACGAAGGGTGATGCCGTGCCATGTTTACATTTATTGAAAGCACGAAGGTTAATGTTTTGCCATGTTTTACATTGATTACAACATACATTACATTGGTAAGGAAGAGAGTAAAAGCACGAAGGGTGATGTCGTGCCATTGTTATCATTCAGACATTTCATTCATACTTTATCAGTTTTCGGTAAATTGTTTCTTTTCTTACTTGATGTTAATTTAACGGCTCTATCCTATTGTTTTTCCCTTTATCTGCTCCCGTTCCCCGTGTATGACTATTATTCTTCCTTGTTTTGTTATCTGTATTAAGTGTTGTAGAGTAGGACAGGTGAACGTTATTTGCTAAGTCTAGCCTCGTCACTACTTCAGCCGAGGCTAGGCTCGGTAGTTACTAAGTACATGGGGTCGGTTGTACTGATACTACACTGCACTTCTTTATATTGTGCAGATCCCACTCCCAGACCCCGTGGACCGCTTTGAGGGAGTCACCTTCAGTCCAAATCGAGCTTCAAGGTATACCACTGGTGTTCGTGGGCCCTGGAGTCTCTTCTGCTATTAGTGTCTTATTGTCTCATTTCTCCTCCGTTCTAAAGACAATACCGTATTTCCTTTCATACTTGTATGTAGTATTCTTATAGATAGTTCGTGAGGTTGTGACACCCCAATTTTGGGATTTTGCGATGTTGTTGTCTTTATCATTTCATTATGTGTTTTTCAGAGTATTATTTCATTTCTGCTGTAAAACGTTTGAAGTGGTTCTGGTTAATGCAGTGAAGGTTTGAAAGATAATTGCCTTATTACTGTTAAGTTGTTTTATAAATGTCAAAGGGTTGTGTGCGTTGGCTTGTCTAGCGGGTTCAACGTTAGATGCAGTCACGGCCTGAAAGGTGGGAATTCAGGTCGTGACAGGAGACAACAAGAAATACATGCAACAATTAAGGCTAGTCCCTATAACACTAAATGGTTATTTTCCTCTATTTATGGTAGCAATAATTTTCTTAAACGATATACAGTGTGGAAAAACTTAGTTAATATCAAAAATGGCTATAACGGACTTTGGTTAGTGAGTGGGGATTTTAATTACATCATTAGCACAAATGATAAATTAGGTGGAAGACCTATTAATCGAAGACGTTCTAGCCAACTTTGGGATAGTATCAATAAATATAACATTCTTGACCTGGGCTTTAAAGGTTGCAAGTATACTTAGTCTAATCTTCGGAAAAATTCCAATGGTATAATAATGGAAAGGTTAGATAGGGTCTTCATTAACCAAGCCTGGTTTAGCAATTTTTCTAAGGCAATGGTGACTCACTTACCTCATACATATTCTGACCATAACCCTCTTCTTATAAATCTCGTGCCTAAAAATAATCTTCATCACAATAAATCTTTTCGACTCGAATCTATATGGTGCAGGCACTCTGATTTCATTAATCTAGTGAGAAAATGTTGGGACTCAAATGACCTACCAGATGCCCAAGCAATCTTCAAAGACAAAGTCACAACCTGGAAAAATGAACACTTTGGTGATATCTTTAAAAAGAAAAAGATTATCCTAGCTAGACTAAGTGGTATTCAATCATCCCCTAACTATTATACTAGCCCTTTCCTTCAAAACCTCGACTCAACCCTCCAAATCGAATATGATAATACTCAAAAAATTGAGCATGACTTCTGGAAACATAGATCCAGAATAAATTTGCTCAACGAGGGAGATGCTAACACCAAATATTTTCAAATTATGGCCTCAAATCGTAGATGCAAGAATACCATCATGTTCTTTACAAACAACAATGGGGAACATATATCTTGACCCTTAAATGATCCTACATCATGAGTTCAACTACTTTAACACTGTGTTTACTACATCAAGGTCCTCCTCCAGTAAACTAATCTCAGTATACGGGCAAGCCTTCCAATCCAAAATAGATCTAAGCAGCCTCAACAATTCTCTCTCCAACTTAGAAATTAAGAAAGCCATTTTTTCTTTTAAACCCTTTAAGGCTCCTGGGCCGGATGGAATACATCCTCTTTTTACCAAAAGTAACGGAATGTGGTGAGAGATTCAGTCCAAAATTTTGTCACAAAGTCTTCCAATCTCATTGTATGCCTACTGAAACTAATGACACCCTCATTTGTCTAATTCCAAAATTTCCAAATGCTAATAATATAAAGAATTTTCAGCCAATTGGGCTATGCAACACCATATACAAGTTAATCACAAAAATTATTGTCCAACGTATTAAGAACTATCTTCCTTTAATCATAAGCCCCGTGTAAACTTGTTTCATTAAAATCGTAGGGCTTGCGACAATGCGATCATTATTCAGGAATTAATTCATAATCTCCAAAAACCAAAAAAGTCAAACCACGATATGTTAATCAAGTTAGGCTTAGAAATAACGTCTGATAGCCCAGAATGGTCCTTCATCTATCGAACTCTTAATTTCTTCAGATTCCCTCCCAAAATTACCAAACTAATAATGAAATGCATTACATCAAGTTCCATGGGAATTCTAGTAAATGGCTCTAGGACAAAATACTTCCACCCCACTAGAGGCATTCACCAAGGGCCTCTTCCCCCACATATTTGTATCCTTTGTCTTGAACTCTTCTCAAGACTTATTAATCATCAGGTGGAACTTTTAAGATGGGATACTATCAATCTAACTCACAAAGGTACTCTTCTGTCTCATATTCTCTTTGAGACGATATTACCCGAATGGGCAAAGCCAATAAAAAAATCGGTCTTTGCATTAAGTCATGTATTGACCTTTTCAGCTATGAATCAGGTCTAAATATCAATCCTTCTAAATTAAGGATTATTCATTATAAAAATTGTCCCCAAGATCATAAGGAGTATTTTTCTAATCTCTTTGGCATCAAAAGTACCAATGACTTTCGAATATACTTAGGGTTCTCAATCCTTAATAAGGCCCCAACGACAAAAGATTTTCAATTTATTATTGATAAGATGCAAGCTAGGTTATCACATTGGAAGTGCCCCAATCTAAATAGTGCTGGTAGGACAACCCTTGTGCAAAGTACTCTTAATGAAATTCCTACTTATGCTATGTAATTCACCCTTTTACCTCCGAAAATTCGTAGCAAGATTGACATATTCCAAAGGGACTTCATTTGGGGTACCACCAATTCAGCAAAAATGTTTCATCTTATTGGGTGGCAAACTATTAAATTACGTAAAAAGAAGGAGGTCTAGGGTTACACTCTGCAAAGAAAAAGAACATCATTGCTAAATATACTAGGAAACAATCGCTGGCTACAACCTCTCTTATTTGGAAATCCCTTCTTAAGGGCTGGAAGCTTTGCAATAAGGGAATTCTTTGGCATCCCTCCATAAATTCAACCATTAACATATGGGACACCAGTTGGATCTATAATACACTTACCCTTTGAAGCTCAATAGAAGGTCCCCTTAATATCACTGATATCAATCTGTCTATTAAAAATCTTATCAAGAATAGCAGTTGGAACACTGACCAAATCTCCTTTGTCCTTCCAGAAAATATTATTCAGAACCTATCTCTTACCCAATACATGACAAGATTCCAATTACTGATAAGTTCAGTTGGAACCTCACTTCAAAGGGGGCCTTTACAACCAAATCCTGCTACCACTTGATCGCATCAACCCCATACATAACCAATAAGAACTTTAAGTGGATTTGGAGCTTGCGTTGCCCTAATAAATCAAATTCTTCATCTGGCAATGTATGCATAATCGAATAGCTTGCCGTAGTTATCGGGATAAAACAGGTATCAATATCAGTGTCACATGTACAATCTGCAGAAAAGAAGAGGAAGATATCCCCCATATCCTTATCTTCTGCCATATAGCCAAACAATTTTGGACATCCTTAGGCATCAGTAATACTACCAATACAAATCATGTAAATTGTCTTGAAGATCTAAAGGTCCTCTTTATTAATAAATCAAAGCATAGTATTACTTGAGATACTCTTCTTCCATTTGCATTATGAGAAATCTGGAAGAATAGAAACCATAACAATGTTAACAACCTCGATCACAAGCTTGATGGCAAGAAGGTCCTTTACAGTGCTTGGGAATTCTTCTTCTTTAAAGAAAAGAACCCTTTCGGGAGTATAAGGCTTAAAATACCAATACACTGAGAAAAACCTTCTTATAAGACCACAAAACTTAACTGTGATGGAGCCTTTTCTGGTTCCAATAATGATGCAGATGCTTTATAGTGCTTGGGAATTCTCCTTATTTAAAAAAAATAACCCTTTCGGGAGTATAAGGCTTAAAATACCAATACACTGAGAAAAACCTTCTTATAAGACCACAAATCTTAACTTTGATGGAGCCTTTTCTGGTTCCAATAATGATGCAGGAATTGGTGGAGTTTTTCGCAATAGCAATAGAGACTGAATAGTGGGCTACCAACAGTCATGCAAAGCTATGTCACCTGTGCATGCGGAGCTTCTAGCACTACTTCAAGGGTTGAAAATAGCACGAGAAATGAATTTTGATTGCCTGAAAATTGAAACTAATTGCCCGAACCTAATCAGCTCCCTATTAGATAATGATTATTATTTATTTTCTAACTTGATCAATGAATGCAGATGGTTAATGCACCTGCTGAGAGTACCACAAGTGATGCATAGCTTCAGAGAGGCTAATGAAGTAGCACACATTTTGGCAAAGAAAGCAAGAACATCTTGTCTATCTACTAAATGTTGGATGCATGCATGTCCTCCTCCCCCCCTCTCCCGCCCCCCTCCCCCCTCTTTGTGGAAATAATATGTGTAAACGACAGAAATGGTGTTTAAACTGTGTTTAAGAATATTTCCAATTCAAATTGTTTGTCTCTAGCTACAATGGGCAATAGTAGTGCCCAAAGTATTATTATTATTATTATGTACCCTACGTTAAAGTAATATATAATATTCTTCTTGTTTTTAAAATAAAAAAAATAGTTGAAGGGCAACAAGTTATCTTTGGATCTCAATTAAAGTAAGAGTTATTGTAATATACAGAATATGTTTAGATTGCAAGAATACCTAAATTATAATTCTGAAATTTCGTATGAAAATGAAGAGTGAATTGGACGTATTTCCAGTTTCATTACCGTGCAGATATGCACCTTCTTATTAGAACTTTAGGAAAATAAAGTACCACGTAGACACAAAAATAAACATACTACATAATCACACAAAACTAACTAAATCCTTTTTTGATAAGAAGCAATAATTCAGGCTAAATAGACAAAACTATAGAAGATTAACAAATAAATTGAAACTTGAAGAAAATACATCAAGTGGATAACCACTCAAAATAATCGAAACCCAAGAAACCTTTACTATATTGAATTATTCATTTGCTTGATTATATTGCTAGCTTCAGGTTACGAGAGAAAAGAAGAAAGTTCGGTTAATGCAGTACTATTATGAAATATAATATTGTATAGTGGATGTCTATTACTCTTAAAGAAGTTACTCCCACTATTCTTCTTCATTATCCTCACTACTTCTTACTATTATGTTGTAACTCTCACACCTCCATAACCTCCTCCATGATCTTCTCCCATGATGTTAATAGTTAATATCATGTTCATGACATCCCGCTGTATTACCTATATCATCCTATAAATAGAGGGTTTTGGGCATCACATTGTACACACTTGAATACTTGATGAAATAAGAAAGTTATCTCTTCTTCTCTTATTCTACTTATCTTCTTGTCTTATATTGTTACTTTGAGCTAAGTTTTTTAACACGTTATCAACACAAATTACTATATTCTTTTTATATTTTCTATAAAAGATGAAAGCCTTCCATGGGAGCTACAACCTTGAATCAAATTGGTTAAGCCTATGAAAATCTGGGCATCTCGTATGCCATATCAATGTTACATTTGCTTCTATTATACAGGGAGTATCATTTTCCAATTTTCATGAATTTTACAACTAACTTACTTTAGTATTTAAGACTTGGTCTAATTTGTGTTACTTAGCAGGTTAGTTTTATTTGAGAATGTCACGACCCGAATTACCCTCCGAACGGGCCCGTGACGGCACCTAGTCTCTACGACTAGGTAAGCCTAAAACATGTGGTAAGTAAAGCAATATAACAATAGAAATAAAAAGGAAAAAGATAAAATATATAACTCAGCCTCTCGGCATTTACAACTTTCACTTCCCAAAACCCGGAACGTCACAATAATCACAAGCTTTGTACAAATGTAGCTCTATACAATAGAATAAAGGAAAATGTATATGAGTCTCCTATGTTATACTAGAGTAGAAGGGGACTCATGTGTCACGACCCCAATTCCTAACAGGTCGTGATGGCGCCTATCGTGGAACTAGGCTAGCCAACCATCACTTTACTACGCTTTTATTCAATTACAATAGTTCACAATTAAATAATACGCAAGCAACCATAACACAAATAATATAACTTAGTCTTAGCGTTCTCAAAATATTCTAAACAACCTCCCAAGAACTGTAGTCAATAGTCATGAGCATCTAAGAAGAAATAAGTCTAACTCTACTAAAACTATAATATGTGTCTGGGAATCAAATGCTAATCTAAATAAGCAAGGGAAATGTAGAAGCTGTGGACGCTGGACAGCTACCTCGAAATCCCGTGAAAATGCTGCTACCAAACTGCGTCGGCTACTGCGGCGAACTAGTACCTGGATCTGTGCACAAACGCACAGGGAGTCTTTATGAGTACGCCAACTCAGTAGTAATGAAAATAAATCATAGTCTGAGTAATATAAAACACACAGTACAGATACACAATTCCACAAACCAGTAAAACACCAAGTCACCATGTAAAATTCATCAAATAATAAGTTCGAAATCTGTTTTCAGAAAAACCTTCGAAACAAGTGCAATATCAGTATATCTCAGTAAAATTCTCAGTAAAACCAGTGTGAAAACGAAGTAAATCATATGAAAAAAACTCAGTAAA
>ML274351.1:0-33508 GCA_005239495.1 Nicotiana undulata | reverse complement strand
ATTATGTACTGGACCTTAGTGAGTATGTATTCTACCTCTCGTCACTACTCTTTACGAGTTTAGACGGGATACTCACTGGGTACATATTTGTTTATATGTACTCATGCTGCACTTTCCTTCTTTTCTGCACTTGACTGTGCAGGTACTGAGGCTGGTCTGTCTGGTCGTCTGCTTGCCGATAGATACTGATCGCGGTGTCCCTCCATACGGTGAGTTGTCTTCTTGGCGTCATCCCGACAGCACCTCTGGAGCCTTCTAGTTTTCTTTTGCTTAGTCTTTTGTTCCAGACTGCGGCTTGTATATTTTGTACATGTATTTTCTACAGTTATGTCTATGTAGCCGCCCGTTGACATTGTGACACTAGTCCTGGCACACACTTGTTGTAGTTATCGGGGTTGTATATGTATTAGGCTTAGCTGTGGTTCAGCTTGTTTCTACGGCCTTACCCCATGTTGTTATTGTTGTTCGTTGGCTTGCCTAACCCCGCCGTTAGGCGCCACCACGACCTGGACCGGTTTTGGGTCGTGACATAGTCGGTCATAAAATAAGGCAAGAAAATAACTTAGAGGTTGGAAATCAATAAGGAGATCATCACAATAGATTAGTGAAAGGTATCAATTACAGGAAATTAGGGATTCGAATAGGAGTAGTACTGATTAAGGGGAGATTAAAGTATCTATGAATACACGGAATAAACACATTATAGGCAAGAATCAGAAACCCTACTAAGCACAGTAGGGTAAAAATCACATGAAATCAGGGATTTAATTAGAACATAGTACTGATTAGGGGAATGAACACAAATTTCTGAGAATAAGCGAGATAAACACAGAATATGCAAGAAGAAGCAGAAATCAGAAACTCCTAATAAGCTAAATAGGGTAAAAATCACAAAGCCTCAGAACATTCATGAGAAACAAGCACATATACAGATTCAACGAACAAATTAAAAAAGACAGACTAAGAACCCAAGATTAAGACCAAGAATTAGGGTTTTCGACATAATAAATCAAATAAAAAGGGAAAAAATTAAATAACCGCTTAAACATAGTAAGAATCATAGAATAATACTAAAAATTAGATGGAAAGTCATTGAAAAGGGGTTAAGAAACCCTAGTTTTGAAGATGAAGAGGCGTTTTTGAAAAATCGGAGAGATTCTTAGGAAAATCGAAAAGATAACTCAAAATATACTCAGATCTGTTGCAGATCTGAAGAGTCAAGAGATGACTTAGGGTTTTAGAGAGAGATAACCCAGAGATAAATAGATTCCGTCTTAGAAGCCATGGATCTACCCGGAAAATAGAAAAGTCTTACTCGGACGGCGAAGGGTGGCCTGAGAACGGCATGAAAAGGCCATGGGTGTGAGTTGAACAACCTCTGGTTTTCTTTAGGACCTCAGGGTAGCAAGGATCCGGCATGTGAGGGAGCCATGGGGGCTAGGGATGGTGGTGGAACCACCATTGTTACCGGCGAGCAGGCCGGTGAGAGGAGATTATGGTTTAGCAGAGAGAGCTTGAGAGAGAATGGGAGAGTGTAACGGCGGAGAAGAAGAGAGAATGAGGGGAAGGGGGTAGGTCTTTAGTTTAATTTAGGTAAGAACAGATCTGGTCTGTTGATAAAAAATGATCAACGATGCAGATTAAAAAAGACATTGGGTCGGGTGGATAGTGGATTGGCCCTGGGGTGTTTGGGCTGATTTAATTGGGTTTGGGGCTGGTTTAGTTTAGGCTAGAATTGAAATGAAATTAGGCTATTTGTTAAATACCCAACGCAAAATTAGTTAAAATAATTTACAAAATAGCTAACAGTTATAAAAATGAATTTCATGCATAGATAATAATTTTAAATAATTATTTGATGTTTTAAAATACAAATGACTCATTTCTGGTAATAAATAGTGCAAAATCATATGCTTGGGCTATAATTGCAAAGTTATTGTAATTATAGCCAAAAGATGCCAATTTAGCTAATTATGAAATAATTTGGTCTTATTAGGGCCTTAAAAAATAAATTAAATCAAGAAATGCTTTTCAAATCATTTGTGATGCAATTTTATAATTATTTATTGAAAATAAAATGCTGGACAAATCAATAAAAATATAGGAAAATTATGGAAAAATACCAATTGCTATTGATGCATGATTTTGAAGGTGTATATCTAATTTAAAATATCTTTTGGGAAAAATTGGGTATCAACAGCTGCCACTCTTTACCCGAAAAGGATGAAAGAGTTGTCGGGTAAAGATAGGATGGCCAATTTTGACCGAGCGAAACGGTTTGAGAGATTTCGGGCCGCACCCTGATTTCTGAGCTGCCTACATACCCCTGGTTTACAGGAATCATGTCGTATGTAGTTACGGATTCATCGTCGAAGTATACTAGTGAAGTCATTGTAAGAACGGACGCAACATCTAGGGAAGGGCGAATGAGCGGTTTGCAGGGTATCGGGTTTGGATATGGCTGGAGGGAACTGGAGCGGAATCGCTCCTGCTGGGATTGCCGTTGCTCGCTAGGTCACCTGCAAACAAGAGTACTACAAGCATATATTGTGCGTAAATTTAAACATGATGCAGGTTCCCATTGGACTATGAAAAATTGTCTTTGGACGATTAAGGATGACGTCCTCAGACTATGATGTCATGGACCATGAATTGTTTGATGAGACATTCGCACACCATGAAATGATGTTCTCGGGCCATGAGGATGGTTCCTCTGACCTATGACACCTTTGAATAATGATATGCAAATTGAGATAGATCCTCAGGCCATGACATGGTGTCTTCCGCCTATGAGGATGATGTCGTTAGACTATGACGCCTTTGGAAAAGTTGGCGATATTTCAACCCATGAGATGCAATAATATAATGCTGACAAGACAGAGCTTAGTCTTGCGAATTGAAGGGCAGAGCTTAGCCCGAAAGAGAAGCGAAGTAAATAATGTTTGAGAGACAACGCTTAGTCTCAGTGAAAAGTAAATTGGAGGCAAAGCTTAGCCTCATGCAAGGGAAGGCAGAGATTAGCCTTATGCAAGGGAAGGCAGAGATTAGCCTTATGCAGAGGGAGGCAGAGATTAGCCTTATGCAGAAGAAGGCAGAGATTAGCCTTATGCAAAAGTGAAGGTAGAGCTTAACCTCGTGCAGATAGGAAGGTAGCGGTTAGCCTTATGCAAAATGCGGGATAGAGCTTAGTCCCATGCAAGGTGAAGGCAGAGATTAGCCTGATGCAAATGAAGGCAGAGATTAGCCTTATGCAAGGGGAAGGCAGAGATTAGCCTTATGCAGATGAAGGCAGAGATTAGCCTTATGCAATGGGAAGGCAGAGATTAGACTTATGCAGATGAAGGCAGAGATTAGACTTATGCAGAAGAATAAATAGCCAATACGAGTAGAATTTCTTAGCTGGTAGCATATTTTGATATTGCGATTGTTGCGAGAACTATGACTTCGAAGCATGTTATCCTTTGTGCTAATAGCAAATGATGGTTTCTTTGATCTTGTTCGTTTTTAAATCCTGCAACCAAAGAAAGATCGTGAGTTTTGCACATGGGGAAGGTTGGCCGTATCCCTGTTGGCTTTTCTCGACCCGTTCTGCTTTGTCTGATGATCCTGTTTATATCATCGGGGTAGCGTTTGCTAAACAGAGCTATTTATGAAAGCAAGCATGCATTATTTTGAAAGACATAGTATAAAATATATTTTAAGAAATTTAGATGAACCGCCGACCGTGACACGGTTCAAGACATTGCAACCTCTCATGCTACGGAATTTTGAGGGTCCTTCTCAAAATTCTTCCCCAGTTAGATGGGTTGACGACTCTGATTGTTGCGTATGCTGTGATCGGCTGAACTCGCTTCGGAATTTTGAGGGTCCCTCAAAATTCTGCCCCAGTTTCCAATTACGGGGGGAAATGAGATTTTTATTGAATTGTGACCGAACCCATAGGGCTTGCCTACGTATCCCCTCTTGAACAGGAATCAGGTCGAGCGTAGTTCAATTTACATCATTTGAGAAAAGCGTAAAGAATTACACATAGTATCGTTTGATTGCATCTGAGTTGATTGGTTTTGGCCAGACTTTTCCGTCCATTTCTGCAAGTATAAGAGCTCCTCCTGTCAATACTCGGTGAACCATATACGGACCTTGCCAGTTAGGAGAGAATTTCCCTTTGGCTTCATCTTTATGTGGAAAGATCTTTTTCAACACCAGCTGCCCCGGTGTGAACTGTCTTGGCTTGGTTCTTTTGTTGAAGGCTCTGGTCATTCTATTCTGATAAAGTTGTCCGTGACATACTGTATTCATCCTTTTCCCGTCTATGAGGGCTAGCTGCTCATAACGACTCTTTATCCATTCTGTATCGCTGAGCTCAGCTTCTTGTATGATTCTTAAGGAAGGAATCTCCACTTCAGCAGGAATAACAGCTTCCATACCATAAACCAGCAAGTAAGGAGTTGCCCCAATTGATGTACGGACTGTGGTGTGATATCCCATTAAGGCAAATGATAGCTTTTCGTGCCACTTTTTGTGCTTTTCTATCATCTTCCTCAGTATCTTCATGATGTTCTTGTTGGCGGCTTCTACAACTCCATTCATTTGAGGTCTATAGGACGTGGAATTCTTGTACTTGATTTTGAAAGTCTCGCACCTGGCTTTCATCGATCACTGTTTAAATTGGAACCGTTATCGGTGATGATTGACTCAGGGATTCCGGATCGACAAACAATACGGTCGCGAACAAAGTCTGCCACGACTTTCTTAGTCACTGCTTTGTAAGATGCTGCTTCGGCCCATTTGGTGAAATAATAAATAGCTACCAAGATGAACCTATGTCCATTTGAGGTTGTTGGCTCGATTGGTCCAATGACGTCCATTCCCCAGGCTGCGAATGGCCAATGTGAGCTTGTTACATTGTGCTCATTTGGGGGTAATTTTATCATATCTGACACTGGTAGCATTTTCGGACGTACTGGATGCAGTCTGTTTCCATGGTCATCCAGAAATAACCAGCTCTGAGTATCTTTTTGGACAAGACAAAACCATTCATATGTGGGCTGCAAGTCCCAGCATGTATCTCCTCAAGTAGTTTAGAGGCTTCCTTTGCATCGACACATCTCAATAATCCCAAATTGGGAGTTCTCCTATACAGGGTTCCTCCACTGTGAAAGAAACTGTTGGACAATCTCCGCAGCGTGCGTTTCTAAGTATGATTTGCAAGCTCTAGGTACTCTCCCTTTGAAAGGTATTCCTTGATGTCGTGCAACCATGGTTTTCCGTCCGTTTCTTCCTCAACATGGGCACAATATGCCGGCTGGCTATGGATCTTTACTGGAATAGGGTCAATGAAGTTCTTGTCTGGGTTCTGTATCATGGATGATAGAGTGGCCACTGCATCAGCAAACTCATTCTGAATTTTGGGGACGTGCCAAAATTCTATCGTTGTGAACCTCTTTCTCAATTCCAGCACATGATGCAGATACGACAGTATCTTGGAATTCTTTGTAGCCCATTCTCATTGTACTTAATGTATTAGCAGGTCTGAGTCTCCAATTACTAGCAGCTCCTGAATATTCATAACAATGGCCATCAAAGATACCGGGTAATGTTAACCGATTTCCGATACCAGGACAGCTCTGACACCGACTCCTTTGAAATTTTCCGCTCCATCAAAGAACATTCTCCAACCGTCATAGAATTATGCCATGTCTTCTCCTATGGACAACACTTCTTCATCGGGAAAATACGTTTTTAGAGGTTCGTATTCTCCATCCACAGGGTTCTCGGCAAGATGGTCTCCCAACGCTTGTCCCTTGACTGCTTTTTGGGTCACATAGACAATGTCAAACTCACTCAGCAGGATTTTCCACTTAGCCAACTTTCCAGTGGGCATGGGTTTCTGAAAGATGTATTTCAAGGGATCCATCCTTGATATGAGATATGTTGTATAGGCATAGAAGTAATGCCTCAGTTCTGGGCTACCCAGGTTAGAGCACAACAGGTACGTTCTAGTAAAGAATACCTTGTCTCGTATGGAGTGAATTTCTTACTCAGATAATATATAGCCTGCTCGTTTCTCCTTGTCTCGTCGTGGTGCCCCAAGACGCAGCCGAAAGCTCTGTCTAGTACTGCAAGGTAGAGTAATAAGGGTCTACCTGGCTCTAGCGGTACCAAGACTGGCGGTGTTGACAAATATTCCTTGATTCTATCGAAGGCCTTTTGACAATCCTCGGTCCATTTGGTTGCAGCATCTTTCTTTAGCATTTTGAAGATTGGTTCATCTATGACTGTGGGCTGGGCTATGAACCGGCTGATGTAATTAAGGCGTCCCAGGAAACTCATCACACCTTTCTTGTTTCTTGGTGGTGGTAACTCTTGGATTGCTTTGACCTTTGATGGATCCAATTCTATCCCTCGGCGGCTGACGATGAACCCAAGAAATTTTCCAGTAGTAACCCTGAATGCATATTTCGCGGGGTTTAGTTTCAAGTTGTATTTCCGCAACCTGTTGAAAAACATCCTCAGATCTGCTATATGGTCGGTGGCTTTCTTGGACTTGATGATGACGTCATCCACATATACCTTGATCCCTTTATGTATCATGTCGTGGAAAATGGTGGTCATCGCTCTCTTGTAAGTGGCCCCAGCATTCTTTAGGCCGAATGGCATCATCTTATAACAGTATACTCCCCACGGCGTAATGAAAGTCGTTTTCTCAGCATCTTCCTCGTCCATCCAAATCTGATGGTAACCAACAAAGCAATCCACGAACGACTGAAGTTCATGCTTGGCGCAATTGTTAATCTGGATGTGTATGTTTGGAAAAGGGAAATCATCTTTGGACTGGCCCGGTTGAGATCCCGGTAGTCGACACAAACCCTGACCTTTCCATCCTTCTTCGATAATGGCACAATGTTGGCTAATCATGTCGGATATTCAACCACCCTGAGATCCTTGGCGTTGATTTTCTTGGTAGCTTCCTCTTTGATTTTCAAACTTATGTCAGGCTTGAACTTTCTAAGCTTCTGCTTTACCGGCGGGCACATTAGATTGATTGGAAATTTGTGAGCCACAATGGATGTACTTAGACCAGTCATGTCGTCGTACGACCATGCAAATATGTCTTCATACTGTTTCAAGAATTGTGTGTATTCCCCTTTCTCTGACGGCGACAAGTGAATGTTGATACGAGTTTCTTTGTCATTCTCTGAATCTCCCAGGTTGACAATCTCAGTTTCGTCCAGATTTGACTTAGGTCTGTTCTCGAAATTCTCAACTTCTCTGACAATTTCATTAGGTATGATATCATCCTCTTCTTCTGAATCACTGTCCTTTTGTTGCGTTGCCTCGTTGCATTTCACAGTCATTGGTTCATCAAGATAGGAAATAGTAATGCTATATAGATAGAAGTAATGAGAGAAAATGATAATAATAAATATTGATTAAAACATAAAAGCTCTTTTGATAATTTAAACGAATGTTTTGGAACATTGAATATATTATTGCAAAAAAATGGAAATGTGAAAAGGAAATCATTAGCAAATGAAAATAGACAATGCTTGTTCAGCCTTGCTACCCCGGGAATCGTCGGGCCCTCGATGTTCTGATAGTCCTGTTCTTAAGGAATGATCCTTTGCTCACGGCTTGGATGGAAGGGCCTTCCTCCTCCTCCTCCTCTAGGAATAGATTCTTCAAGGCTGCCAATGCTTCTTCTTTCTCTGACCCCCATATAATGCCGCCTTGCTGGAAGGTCTGCTCCAAATGTTGTATAGGCTGTTGTAATGGATAATAGAGACCTCGCCATGGTGGTGACCAGTCCTTGTACTCTTGCCATGTGTATTTGCATCTCAATCCAAAGGTGGTGCCATGGCGCTTAAGTTGTATCGACTTGGAGATTCCCTAAAGATTCTTGCCGAGTCCTTTGCCAGGCTCGTACCCACTCCAATTCAGTATCCTTTCAATCTTAATATCCCACCACTTGTCTTTGTCTATTGCGTTAAGCCGCTCGATGTGGTGGTAGGTTTCTCCACCCATCCTTCTTCTATCTTCAACCACCGGGATGGTCTGGCGACTATAGATAGGGTTGCATCCATCTCCATGGATGATTACTTCCTGGTGGTTCCATTCAAACTTCACTGCCTGATGTAATGTTGATGCCACGGCCCCAGCGGCATGTATCCAAGGCCATCCCAATAACAGGTTATAGGACGCCGATATGTCTATCACCTGAAATTCAACCGCAAACCATGTGGTCCCATTTGCAGACAAAGACTGATTTCTCCGATGGTAGACCTCTGAGAGCCATCGAAATCTTTCACATTCATTTACCCTTCTCTTATCTCGTACAATCATTTGCCCAATTTCTTGAGTGTTGTCAATGGACAGATGTTGAGGCTGGATCCCCCGTCAATCAGGATCCTGGTGATGAAGTAGTCCTCACATTGCACAGTGATGTGCGGTGCTTTGTTGTGACTTAACCCTTCAGGTGGCAGCTCATCCTCGTGAAAGGTGATCTTATGACTTTCCAGAACCTGCCCCACCATGTTGTCCATTTCCCCACAGGTAATGTTATTTGGCACATATGCTTCGTTCATCACTTTCATCAGAGCATTCCTGTGTGTTTCTGAGTTCTGCAGCAATGATAAGATGGATATCTGGACTAGAGTCTTGTTCAGCTGATCGATGACTAAGTATTCTTTGGCCTGCACCTTCCTCCAAAGATCATCTGGTCCTGTCTCAATGATGGGTGGTTTGTTGAAAGCCTGTTTGCTGGACTCTGCCAAATGTTCAGGTGTATAAACCCTGCGGGTCCTTGTCATTCCATGTGCATCAGTGGTTTCTTCTATCTTGACTTAACCTTTCCTCCTGGCCTCAGCTACGTAGTCCCAAGGTACAACATTTGTGTTAAAATGCGGCATAGTTGACACCGTCACTGTGATTGGTGCAGCTACTTTCACTTCAAATGGAAAAGGTGCCTTAGCAGGTTGTATTACTTTGACCTCAAACGGCACAGGTGCATCTGCGGGTGGTGCCGCTTCAAACTTGAATGGAACTGAAGTAGCTACCTTAACATCTCCGGATGGTTGAATCTGGACTATGATAGGATTAAGAGTGACTGCTGGCTTCTTTGGGTCATCACCTTCTATAATCAACCCGATCGACACTTTTGAGTCCCAATCTTCTTCTATTTCTGTCATGTTGATGCCTCCACCCCTATGGTCAGGGAGAGGATTATTGCTGAGATTGGGAGTATCTTCCTTTTCTTGAATGATCTTATTATCAATCAAAGACTCAATCTTATCTTTCAGTGAGCGGCATTCATCAATTGTATGCCCCTTTATGCCGGAATGGTATGCGCAGGTCTTATTTGGATTGAGCCATTGAGAAGGATTCTCAGACATTACATCAGGGATATGAGTGACATAACCAGCAGCTTTTAATCTTTCGTACAACTGGTCAATAGCCTCAGCAATGGCAATATATTTCTTAGGCG
Organism: Nicotiana undulata; assembly: GCA_005239495.1. Taxonomy (NCBI): domain Eukaryota; kingdom Viridiplantae; phylum Streptophyta; class Magnoliopsida; order Solanales; family Solanaceae; genus Nicotiana; species Nicotiana undulata. The sequence continues at coordinate 24,024 of ML274351.1, read as the reverse complement.
GCCTGCGGTCAAAATTGGGTCGAGGTCTTGGAAAATTTTAGCGAGCAGGGGGTGACTGGAAGTGAGATGGTTGAGAGTTGTATGCATGATAAACATGGGTTGGTTGGGAATATCTGAGAGATGTGGGTTGATAAGTAGGTGGGGGAGATGGCTGATATGTTGGTAGAGGTGTTGACTGATATGCAGGCGGGGGTGTTTGGTATGTAAGTGGAGAGGTTTGATATGTCAATGGGGATTTAGATCCCTGTGCAACCATTACAGCTCCCACATCTTTCTTTTTGGATATACCGCCAGATTGAAACGCCTTGTTCGTAGCTTGTAGTGCTTCAAAATTAGTAACCATTCCGCTATTAATCCCTTCTTCAATTCTCTCACCTAGCTTGATGGTGTCAGAGAATTTGTGGTTTCCAATCACCATCAGCCGCTCATAATACTGCAGGTCTTGTGCCCGGACAAAGAATTTGTTCATTTGTTATTCATCTAGGGCAGGCCTGACTTAAGTTGCTTCAGACCCCAAACGAGTAGCATACTCGCAGAAAGTTTCTGTGGGCTTCTTTTTAAGATTCTGAATATAAAACACATCTGGAGTATTCTCCGTATTGAACCTGAACTGGTCCATGAAGTATGATGCCATGTTCACCCAATGGGACCACTTCTTGGGATCTTGAATGATGTACCAAGTCAAAGCATCTCCCGTGAGGCTCCTCATGAATAACTTCTTCCGAATCTTCTCATCCCTTCCTACTCCAACCAATTTATCACTATAGGTCCTCAGATGGACCCTAGGATCACCACATCGAATATTTCGAACTTAGGAGGTTTGTAACCCTCTGGTAGTTCAACATCGGGCTGTATACAAAGATCTTCATAGTTTAACTCTTCAACTCCTTTACCTCCTTCAATGCCTTGGACTCGTCTACTAAGTTTCTTAAGTTCTTCAGCCAAGTTTGTAATAAGCATATCCTTCTCACTAGATTCAGGTGTGTAAGAAACGAGTTGGGTAGAGTGAGGTATAGTCTTCACGTAGATGGGGTTGTTATGATGGCCTGGCTGCTGGGTATAGAGGTGGTCATTTGTGGATTTTTGTGGTTCAGGGACGAACATTGGGGTGTTTCTCGGAGTGTGGCAAGTGTTGTATTGTGGTAGAATAGTTAGATTTTTCGGTGGATTTGTATGCTGATGAGTTGTGGGAGGATTTTGTTTGTTTGGGGTGTTCTGAGGAGGTATGGGATTTTGGGTGTTTGGAGGATTGACATCTTGAAAACTAAGTGAGAAGGATAGATTTGCCAAATTTTGAACATGCTCAAGCTCCCCTTGGAGCTTCAACAACCTTTGCTCGAGTTGTGACATAGCATCGTTCAGGACCTGAGTACCTTGAATGTCAGAGGCTTCTGTTCGTTCAGCTGGCATTGTGTTTTCCTTTCTGATATTGCTCAATTCTTCCATTTTTCCTTTGCCTTTGTTTTTCCCTTAGGTGGACTAGGAGGAGAAGATGGTGGAGGGCCCCTGGATCTTGTGTGGTATGATGATGATGCAAGAATGCACGAACCAACTTTTGGGGAGGGGAATAATCAAAAGAAAGAAACAAAAGAAAAAACAAAAGGTAGCCAAGTCAGTGAGGATCATGAGAAAATATTGCAGTATTTAAACACATATTGCAGGAATATAAAGCGTATCCTAATTTGGGAGCCTCGTTGTGCCCGAGGTAGGCCTAGCGAAAAGTTAATTTGGAGAACTTAGATGCCAAGAATGCCTCATTTCATTAATGTAAAACAGACGAATCTAAAATGACACTAGAATAATATGTAGAAAATAAAGTCACTAATGGCCATTGGCTTTATTACATTGATAAAAGCAAAAAGGAATACCTATCCTACTTAGTCCCAGAAGGACCTTCCCCAGATTCGGCATCCTTGATCCCATCGAACATGTTCCCTAGCTCACGCAGTCCCAACAACAAGTATGCTCTGGCCAGATGTCCTCCTTCATTTCCCTCGGCTTTTTGACAGTCTTCGACCCTTTTGATGATTTTACCTTCCAGCTTCATGTTTGAATGGACGATCATGTCTTTCCATTCGTCGATCAACCTTTTGTTGGTTTCATGTATCTCTCGGTGCTCGTTCTCAGACTTGTGGACCCTCTTGCGCAGCCGATTATACTTGATATGAGCCTCGACACTCTCGTCCATGATTCTGTGACCTCGGCTGATCCCTGGCCTGACTAACCCATCCAAGTCGTCTTCTAACCACTCCGGGTAGAAAGGTGCACATCCTGCGTGGTACCTGTTTGGTTCAATAGTGTTCCTATCCATTATGATCATGAAGTGCCACATGTGTTGGGCTTGGCACTTGTAGGTAACATCATCATCCTGGAAGTCATCTTGGAAATGACTCATCTTGTCGACCATTGGCACAACTTGCTTTCTGCCTGCTTATCTCATGACCCGGAGAGGAACGTAAAGATATATACCTCTCAATACGATCAACACTAGGTGTGGTGCATCCCCGGACCTGATGATGAATTCGACCGTTGGAAACCACTCGAACATCCACTGTACCTGCTCCTCAGTTAGGTTATCAAAGAATTCTACCCACTCCTTGGCAGTCTTTGGCTGAGCATATATGTCGGGTATATATGTCATCCGCTTGGGGTGGTGGAAAGCAATGTGATCGTTCCATGCCCTTCGCAGAAATTCTTAACGGTACTGGCCGTTTTTGGAGGTGTTCTAAGAGCCACAATTGTAGCAACAGGTTGCAACCCTAGAAATGCTTAGCTCCTTTTTGACAGCATTCCAAGGCTCGGTAAATGTCCGATATGATCATCGGGACAATGCTGAAGGCTTGCCCGTTAATCCCTTCCATCAAGGTCTTGGTTACTATAGCTAGCCTAGTTTGAATCCTTTCCTTCTTTGTTGGAAACACGATCAACCCCAGAAAGAAGACAATGAATACAAATACCCTACGGTGGATATGACCCAGAGAAGTGATGGTGAACTCATTATGATAGGTACGGTACGATTTGCTGTGACCGAATCTTTCATATAAATACTCGACGGGAATGTATGACTGTTTCAAACATTCTAACTCTGCATTCTTCTTTAGGCCCATCATTTTCAGAAAGCCTTTGCATGTGCGGTTCTCAGACACCAACAACCCGAGAGTCTCCCAAACTAACCCAACAAGTCCTCCTATTTCTTCTAGCAATGGTGTCATCTCAATACTCCCAAAGTGGAACACGGATCTTTCATTATCCCAAAATAAGGTGGCAGCCTCAATCAACATGTTGTTGGATTGGATGTCCAGAAGTGAGGGTAGATTGCCCAGGTATTTCTTGACGTGTTTCTTGTCACTCGAGGGAAGAGCCTCCCACCAGTTCAGGAGCATGGAAGGGATGTTGCTAACCATACCGAATCTGGGAACTTCATGCTTCATATTTCTGCAAGACAAACATAGTTAAGCCCTTACCCCTAACAGACTCGACTATTTATACACTTATGATTAGCATACAAGTATTTAGTTCTCCAAATAAATGCACAGAACGTGACTGCGTCCGTTGGGATTATGAAAACCCCAGTGGACTTTGGACAAGGCTTTCTTAAAGGGTTATTGTGCGGACGACACATTAACCCGGCTAGGTCTGACCATGATGCATGCACAGTATAATAGAGTAAGGTTTTCTACGGGGTTTTAGACGGGTACCCTTTAGCGGAAAAATCAAGGGGGAAGGCACGGAACCATCGACTGCACCGCTGATCGACTGGTTTACCGCAAATAAGCCTTTCCGAATTTAGGGGTGATAAAATAGGAAGAGCGCAACCACTCATCAAGCGTTGCTATAGGATTTGTATTGGCAAGAGTGGAATATGATGTTGAGCATGATTATGCAACAATAAATAAGCAATAAAAGCATGTAGTCATGTATTTGCATGTTATGAAAGCGGTAAGTACAACAGTTGTAATTTGAAGCAGTTACAAAGGGAAACAACAAAACATGTCAGTTTCATTTTTGAGAAAGATTAAATACTTGAAAGAGATAAACAATTAATTGTACATAAAGTGGGAAAGGGAAAGGGTGTAAATATTAACAGAGTAAAGAAGAGTCTCCATGCGGTCGCCCCCTTTTTCCCTCTCCTTTCGGATCGGTCAGGGTTTTGACATTATTGGGAAGACTCGTTTCCTTTTGGTAAAGGGGTATATAAAGGAATTGAAGAGTCTCCACCTAACGGATTATGGTGCGTTAGGGAACCTACTAAGGGTCATTTATGACACAGATTTGGATAACCAGAGATTGGGTGAGGGCTTAAAATTAGTTCAAGGGGAAGGTGTTAGGCACCCCTCAAAGTCCACAACTGTGGTTCTCGGCCAAACAAGCTTTGTGAATTTGAGACAAGTAGCACATAAGCAATGAAATCATATAGGTAAACAAATAAAGGTTTTTAAAAGATTCGCAGTCTAAGCACACATATGCACTAAAGTTTAAAAGATTTGAAGTCTAAACATATGTAGGAGATTTTAAAAGGATTTACAGCCTATGCATACATACATAAGGAATAGGGGAGTCCTAAGTTTTTTATCCTATAAGATCACATCAATGCAATGCCCGGTAATCACTGCTCAATGAGGGGCTACACGTGGCATTAGCGCACTGGTCATCATATCCATATCTACCCTTTGCCCCACCCCTTAGTGGTTATTAAGCGAGTTTTTGTTTAACGATCTCTATGCGTGCTGTTACCCGTCCCTTCTTAATGGCCCTGGAGGAAGTTAGGACCTCTAATATGGGCAGTTCTAGACATAACCCCTGAAGTTTTTGAAAGAAAAAATTCTAGGCGACAGACAAGAACACATAGGACTTTGACAGATAAATACAGAAAAGAAGCAGTTAAGGGTGCCCAAGTTTACCTCCACAAATAATGCACATAAACAGAACGTCTTAAACACAAAAGGGAGGCATTTTTTTTACTAGGCAGGATCCTAAAGCATGATGTCTAAGTGAATATCAAAACACAGAAGATAAGCAGCCTTTGTTTTAGAAACTCTGAAGCAGGGGCCCTAATTAGTTTGCCTACCGATTTTAAGCCTGTTAGCCATTAAATAGTAAACACAAAAGAAATAGTTTTCAGATTTTATATATATAAATTGATTACCTAAAGCTTGCCTAGGCGTGGGGATCATGCGCAATAATCACCAGAGTTATTAAAACAGTTTAGAGGTTGTTTTACCTAAATCATGTTGTTTTAAGTGTTGCAAATTTGAGAATACAGGGATTATTACTAGTCCATTTAAAATAAGATACTCAAATGTGACATTGTTTTACGTCCTTTCCATGAATCGGTAATTTTAACTAGGTGTTTTAAATGAGACCTTAGAGCATGGTATCTATTATGCACATATAAATGCGGAATGGTTAAGAGATGATCCCTAAAGGCATGATCTCTAAATGCACAAAGAGTTACTGAGTTGTTAAGCAGGATTTATGTGGCAGCAGTTTACATGTTTTATCCTTTAGGATTTCTAAATGATGAACATGTATAAGTGCCAATTGCGATGTTGAAACAGTACCTACGGACATGATATCTAGTGCAAGTGACAGAATCTATAAAGGCATGATTTATAAATGCACAGAGCATGGTTTATGAATGCACGGAGCATGATTTATGAATGCACATGGGTAACAACCTCATGTTAATGCCGTTTATTAACATAAGAGAAGTATTTCTAAGTGGTAATCACAAACATATATAAGTGCTGAAGCAGTAAAACTAAGAACATGATATCTACCCATTGACATTTATATATAGCTACCCTTCCCGTTTCACTAGCCATCCCCAATATTTGTTTAAAATAATTATTACAAACCAGTATGGAATGAATTACATAAATAGATAAAGGAAAATAAGAAGTTACACTATAGGGAGCCTGAAAACAGGCCCAGATTTCCAGAACCTCAAATGCCCAAATGTTTCATACCCTTTCTCATATCCGGGTGTGTCAGAGTTCCCTAAGGACCTCAAGGGATCCCGGGTAGTGCTCACACCCATATTTCACAACCATAACTGAGTAAGTGCAGTGTGGAAGAGCCAGCTCCAATGCATCAGAGTTCAGAGGGATCCCTAAGCAGTCACACATTGGAGGGGTAGAACTTAAGGACCTAAGAATAGAGTGAGAGTGCTTGACATAGTTTTGAAAAGGTTTTAGTAGGAAAACAGTGTTGAAAGAGACTTATTTGAAATAGTTTTGTAAATAAGAGAGTTGTTTAGTAAAACAACCTTTTGACAAGAATTGGGGTAATCAAACAACGAACTTAGGGCCAAAACATGTTCAGCAACATTCAAAGAACTAACCTTCACACAGGGGTAATTGGGGATTGGGGACAAATAGAGCATGTATGGTGAACACATAACAGACAGAAGTCCCTTTTACTTGGTGAAGGTAGTAAGACATGGATTTAGGAGTGTTAATTAGAACACAATTACAGAATCAGAGATGCTTTAGGGATTCATGGGGGTTGGGAGATAGCATGAACTTCAGAATCAACACAGAATCAAGTCACTTAGAGTAACAAGACTGTTTTGCAAATATAAGTGCATACCAGAATTGGACAACAAATAATCAAGCAATCAAGGCAGGGTAGAATCACATTGAGACAAACTATAAGCTCACAAGAACATGTTGATCCTAACGACATATCATAACATGCTAAATGAACAATAATGTAAACATATCAATTACATGTTGATCAACAAACACCATAGATAGAAATAACTTAGAAACATGATAAACTGAAGTAGTAAAAGAAACATATTGGTTTGAGACTTGAATTGAAATCAGCACATACCAGTAGAGAGATAGTGAACACAAAGTGAAGAGCAAGAGAGTATAGTAATCAGCCTTGGATTACAGCCGGCTGACTTAGAACAATAACAAGTAACTAGAGAAAAGAGAGAGAAAGAGCAGAAAGTTTTGAGTGTGTGAGAGAGCTTTTGAACCAACGTGTTCGTGTGTTTGTGTTAATGAGAGAGCATATATATATATATAAATATAGTTTGAAACTAGGTAGAATAATAAGGTAAGAATCAAAGTCATGCAATAATTATGGAACTAGGTATCAATTAGTATAAAATCAATATAAGTACTCCCTTAATTAAGGGAGCTAACTTCAAACGGTAAGGACAATTAGAAAATAAGGAAAGATACCATTTACAGCTTAAGGAAATAGTTCAAACAGTAAGTAGTAAGTATAGAGCAAGTAATCAGGCTAGGTACATAATATTCTAATTAAGGAAATAACATAAGAATCAATTTGATAGCATAGTCGGCCATAAAACAAGGCAAGAAAATAACTTAGAGGTTGGAAATCAGTAAGGAAATCATCACAAGATATTCGTGAAAGGTATTAATTACAGGAAATTAGGGATTCGAATAGGAGTAGTACTGATTAACGGGAGATTACCACAAGTCTCTATGAATACAAGGAATGAACACATAATAGGAAAGAAAACGCAAGAATCAAAAACCTTACTAAGCACAGTAGGGTAAAAATCACATGAAATCAAGGATTTAATTAGAACATAGTACTAATTAGGGGAATGAACACAAATTTCTGAGAATAAGCGGGATAAACACAGAATATGCAAGAAGAAGCAGAAATCAGAAACCGTAATAAGCCAAACAGGGTAAAAATCACGAAGGCTCAGAACGCTCATGAGAAACAAGCACATATACAGATTCAGATTAAACGAACAAATTATCAAAGACAGACTCAGAACCCAAGATTAAGACCAAGAATTAGGGTTTTCAACATAATAAATCAAATAAAAAGGGAAAAACTTAAATAACTGTTTAAACATAGTAAGAATCGTAGAATAATACTGAAAATCAGAGGGTAAGTCATTTTGAAAAAGGGTTAAGAAACCCTAGTTTTGAAGATGAGAGGCATTTTTTAAAAATCGAAGAGATTCTCAAGAAAACAGTAAAGATAACTCAAAATATACTCAGACCCGTTGCAGATCTGAAGAGTTAAGAGATGAGTTAGGGTTTCAGAGAGAGATAACCCAGAGATAGAGAGATTCCGACTAAGAAGCCATGGATCTAGCCGGAAAATAGAAAAGTCTTACTCGGATGGCCAAGGGTGGCCTGAGAACGGCATGAAAAGGCCATGAGTGTGAGTTGAACAACCTCTAGTTCCCTTGAGGAACTTAGGGTAGCAAGGAGCCGGCATGTGAAGGAGCCATGGGGGCTAGGGATGGTGGTGGAACCACCATTGTTACCGCCGAGCAGGCCGATGAGAGGAGATTAGGGTTTAGCAGAGAGAGCTTGAGAGAGAATGGGAGAGTGTAATGGCGGAGAAGAAGAGAGAATGAGGAGGAAGGGGGTAGGTCTTTAGGTTAATTTAGGTAAGAACAGATCCGGTCCGTTGATCAAAAATGATCAACGGTCCAGATTAAACAAGACATTGGGTCGGGTGGATAGTGGATTGGGCCTAGGGCATTTGGGCTAGTTTAGTTTAGGCTAGAATTGAAATGAAATTAGGCTATTTGTTAAATACCCAATGCATAATTAATTAAAATAATTTACAAAATAGCTAACAATTATAAAAATGAATTTCATGCATAGATAATAGTTTTGAATAATTATTTGATATTTTAAAATACAAATGACTAATTTCTGGTAATAAATAGTGCAAAAGCATATGCATGGGCTATAATTACAACGTTATTGCAATTATAGCCAAAAGATGTCAATTTAGCTAATTATAAAATAATTTGGTCTTATTATGGCTATAAACAATAAATTAAATCAAGAAATGCTTTTGAAATCATTTGTGATGTAATTTTGTAATTATTTATTGGAAATAAAATGCTGGACAAATTAATAAAAATATAGAAAAATTATGGAATAATACCAATTTCTATTGATGCATGATTTTGAAGGTGTATATGCAATTTAAAATATCTTTCGGGAAAAATTGGGTATCAACAATGTCCTACCACATCTCCAAGGAAACCAACAAAGAAGAAAGATCTTATCCCTACCCCAAGTTCATCATTGAGTATCTCAAAGACCAAGGGGTAGAGAAGAGGCACTTTGATACGAAGATGAGGGATAAAAAGCCTTTCTCCTGGTATCACCTCCAAGGAGCGGGCAACCCTAAAGCCAAGTAAAAAGCCACTACATCCACTGGACCGTGTGAAGAGCCAAGGGTAGTTGCCACCGGGTTAGAACCTTCCACAGCAGCCGGTTCTTCACCTACCATGCCTCCTCCTTCAACCGGGTCATTCATCTCAGTGCCATTATCCGTGCCTTCATCTTCCACCTACCCTCAGACTGCACTTTGCGTTTCACAGACACTATCCAACCTCAACAACTGGATGCAAGCAGCTACAACAAAGCTGATTGTCATATTGATCGGTGCCACCATACACCACTATATAGTAGAGAGGAATAGTCGATGTAGTTTTACCCAACGAGGTCGGGATCGATTTACACAGGGAATTAATTTGGTTTGGAGTTGGGTATCTGACTAATCTACATGTGCATTTTGTTCCAAAATGCACTTCCAAAGATGGTTGTGATTGATTATATTCTAATTTTGTACTAATGTATGCTAAGAGTAATCTAAGTATAATAGTTTTTGTGAAAGTTTTCAATTGTTAAAAGGCACTAGGGAAGTGACTTCCGCCTAGGTGAGTATCTAATGGGTATCAAGAATCTAGGACAAGCTTGTTATGCTTAGTGTCATGATAAAACCATGACACAAAAGTGCTCACTCTATACCTCTCGATAGTTTGAGTGACTTTGCCCGATTCGGCTTTCTCAAGCCCAAATAGATGTTCATGCAATGCAAGTGAAATTGGCTCAAGTTGGGTATTACTATCTCTATATTTAACCCTTTAATTGAGACTATCAATCTCTTAATTCACCCCAATTCCTTGTTAGCCTAATTTTCCTAGACTTAGTCCCTCTTTCTCAAGAAGAGCATAAGTCATAAAGCCATGAATTAGTGTTTGCAACCACTAATTCTACAATTAAAGCATGAATTAGGCTAAATATCACTAACCTATAAACAACTAAGCCCTAAATTTCAAGACCCATTAAATACCCACACTAGGGTTGGGTCACAACCCTAGATATGGGTATCAGCAGAAATCAAAGATAAAGATGAAATATAAGCCATAATACTAAAGTAGAAGATTAAAATCTAGAGTTGAAGAGAAATCTGCTACAAAATTACCCAAAAGGCTAAAAACCGTTGTTCACGTTCTCTGCTAAACAAAACTTAACCTAAAATTGTCAAAAAGGTCTATTTATACTAAACTAAAATTTTCGAACAAAAATACCCCTGCGAAGGTTTCGTGGACGCGTAATTGTGACCGCGTCCGCGTCCCCATAATAGTGGAGCGGTCTGCGTTTCTTCATATCTGGTCTTAGGTAAGCTTGGTTTTGCAGACCGCGTATTTTCAACCACGTCCGTGTGAGATTCATTCGCGGTCGCGTAATTTGGACGCAGACCGCGTTCTTCATTTAAGCTCAAATTGCAACTTCTCTTAAATTCGACACACGCTCTCAACAGAATTTCAACCGCGGTCACGCTAGTGATTTCTCGGCCGCCCTTTTCCATCATGGTCAACATTGATTTTTAGGCTCAAAACATACTCTCTGATTCTCTACTTCACGGACCGCGTATTTGTGGCCGCCTCAGCGTTGGTCCTTACAAGACCGCGCTTTTCTCTCGCTCTCGGCGCTCTTATCCCAGTCTTGGATTTGTGCAACTTTGACTCCTTTATGAGTTGATTAAGGTTTCTTTGGCTTATTTTGGACAAATCCTGCAAGCAAGCACATTAAGTTAGTTTCCGAGAATATTTTCAAGCATTTTTGGCCCAAAACCTAAGTAAAAGAGAGCAAATAATAGGCTAAAATCCCTAATTATCAACTCCCCCAAACTTAAACTTTTGCTTGTCCTCAAGAAAACAAGGTAATTCCCACATCCACAAGAAAAATAAAGGAAAATTTCAGTTGTCCTTAGGTGACTTCATCAAGAATAAATTGGGACTAACAATTACGCTCAACACAAATGCATTATCAACAACATCATGCCATGAACTTTTGAGTTCCATAGTTCTAATGTGACACAAGAGCATTCAAGAGTTGACTCAATTCATCAAGGAAGCTCGCTCTCTCACGTAGGTCATTGTGGATCCTAGAATCCTCCTCCTCTACTCTCCTTTAACAAATCTCACTTTTTTAGAATATAACACTCAAATTAAGGATTGTATAGAAGTGCGCTCATCACTCTCAAAATAATTCCACAAGTCCGGCTCTATGTACCGTAGGCTTGCCCCTTATGTAAATCACCACTAATGTAAGCTCACTCAACCTGAAGTAGACCAAAATCCCTACTTATCACCTATCCAGTGTAGTACTAGCACAGTCTTCAGCCCCATCACAGCTTCAGGTACCTCCATCAGTGGAGGATTCATCGAAGGAGCTTCTGGGCAACCAGAAGAAGCTTCTGGACAACCAGAAGAAGATCTTGGAAACTCTTGATGCACATGGTAAGGTTATAAAGGATTTGGGAAAGCAGGTGAAGAAGATGAGGAAGACGTATGCCTCAAAGGAGTCAGTGGAGAAGCTGAGCAAAGAGGTAGAGAAGATTGCCTCTGCTGGAGATATCCCACTTGACCTGCTGTCACGACCCAAATTTCCCTCCGCTGGGTGTCGTGATGGAACATAGTCTTAGGCACTAGGTAAGCCTAATATTTATTGAATAATAACAATAATAAGGAAATTTGACAGTCTCGATATGGAAATCTCGACAAAATTACAATGTTCCCAAAATCGGTAATACAAGTCGTAAGCTCTATGAGATTTTTCTACGACTACTAATACAACTGTTTATAAATAAGGGAGTACAGTTGAATAAAAACAAGAAGGTGACTCCGAAGCCTGCGAGCGCAGCAGCAGGTTTACCTTGAGTCTCCTCGGCAATCACCGCGCAGCTACTAACAATAAATACCTGAATTTGCACACAAAAATGCGCAGAAGTGTAGTATGAGCACACCACAGCGGTGTCCAGTAAGTATCAAGACTAACCTCGGTGGAGTAGTGACGAGAACTAGTCAAGACACCACTAGTCTAATAAATTAAGCAGACATGAATATAGAAAAGACCGAAAACAACATCTATCTATAGACTTCACGATGTAATTAACAACAATGACAATGTAATACGGAAGGAATTTCATAAATCAATCAACGGAACAGCATAATAATACACAGAAAAATGAATGGCAAAACAGGCCAAACCGGAAGAAAACTACAACACAATAGGAATACTAGTAACTCAACACTGCATCAGTCCGTTCACGTCGGGCCTTAGCCAATAAACTTAATAAACTGGTGAAGACATTTTTGGACAACAGTTTATATTGAGAACTCTGAAGATATAAACATTTCAAGTTATTTAGGAAGAAAAATCTTTAAAAGCATAGTTCTTTCAAGATACATGATTTTCAAATATACCTTCCCAATAAATAACTTTCAATATCATTTTCTACATGACAAATGCTTTTCAACTATACATTTGAAATGAAAGCCCTTCAGACATAATTTTCTTCAAGGCAATAACTTTTTCAACTAGACTTTTCAATAGAAGTCTTTCGATCATAATCTCCTCAAGATAATTCTACCGGAACTCAGTCCGTAGCTTAGAATTTGTCATGCGGTACAGGGAAAATATCAAGTCTTGTCAATCATGCAGTAAGGGAACAGTATGAATATCCAAATTGAAACAACGGAATAATAACACTTAAACAAGTACAGTAAATATCAACAGGAATACGAAAATAATAATACAAAGACAAGTGCACGACATCACCCTTTGTGCTTTTATTCTTATTCTCACCATAAATCAATAGAAACGGCACGGCATCACCCTTCGTGCTTTATACTCTTTCTCACCCAAACAAATGAAATGATATTATTCAAACAGGTAAATCAACAACATACACAACAACAGAAACCATACTATCCCGGCAAGGGAGTCAACCTGAATAATAACAGAAACCACACTGTCCCGGCAAGGGAGTCAACAATGGAAAAAATATCATCAACAACATGAATAATAACAGAAACCACACTGTCCCGTCAAGGGAGTCAACAATGGAAACAATATCATCAACAACATGAATAATAACATAAACCACACGGTCTTGGCAAGGGAAACAACTATAACCAATCTCACTTAAACAATTAGCTTCACGGAATAAACTCAGTTTGAACAATGCTCAGTAAAAAGGCAACACCAAGGAAATACCATCAACACGGATGATTATCAACTAAACCTAGTAGCACTTAAGGGAAAATCATATAATTCGCAGTGTAAGACTCACGGTCATGCTTGACACCAACGAATGGATGTTCCAACTACGGCTAAACAATTATAGGGCTAGATAATACTAATTCTAGTCAGTTATGCAGTTTATGAAGAAAATATAGCATGGTGATAGGAGAGGTAAAATATTCAGTTAAGTCAATTAAGATCAAATAGACAACGAAGAAATCTAAAAGCAAGTAATTCTAATTTAAGCAGGAAAGGATGAAATTTGCAATCAAGGACTCAAATGTAACAATTACAATCCACACACATGTAATATAAGAACCTACGAAATCCTAAAAGGCCAACCTATTTTTAAATAAGTCCGTGTATGCACTCGTCACCTCACACACATGGGTTACAACCAACAAAGAAGACTCAATCCTAAGGGGTAGTCCCCCCACACAAGGTTAGGCAAGATACTTACCTCGACGGCGACAACCTGGTACTCTAAAATGAACTTCTCACGTGAAAAGACCTTCAGACGGCTCAAAATCAACTAAAACAACTTCAAAATACACATAAAACGTTTAAGGAACCATTCCGAATAATAAAGTTTCAATCTTTACAAAAATATAAAAATCAACCCAAAAGTCGACCCCCCGGCCCGCACCTCAAAACCCGACAAATTTTAAAAAATCCGATTACCCATTCCGATACGAGTTCAACCATACAAAATTTATCAAATTCCGATATCATTTGGTCCCTCAAATCGTGATTTTTTTCAGTTTAGAAATTTCTTTCATAAACCCACAATTTCCCCAACTCAAAACACAAATTAAATGATAAAAACAAGGACTAATTCATGGAATATAATTAATTCTAATGGAAGGACACTTATCCATTCGATTTGTATGAAACACCCTCAAAGAATCGCCAAGAACCGAGCTCTTGAAGTCAAAATATGATAAAAATGGTGAAACCCTCGGTTTTGAAAACTTATATTCTGTCCAGGCATTTGTGTATTGCGATCGCGGACCAAACGATGCGATTGGATAGAAGAAAATTGTTACTGGCCAAAAAGGTGTTATGCGATCGCGTAGAGACTAATGCGATCGTATAGAAGGGAATCATGCCACTGCCACAATACGCACAGTGCAATCGCGAGTCCAAGATTGCGATCGCGGAGAGGGAATTATCTGCTGCCCAAAAGTTACAATATGCGATCGCGAAGCCTGGGATGCGATCGCATTGAACGAATTTATTTGACGCCAATTGAAAAATCTATGCAAACGCGAGGGAGGAAGTGCGAACGCATTGAAGGAAAAATGGGGGTGGTTCTCAGAAAACTATGCGATCACGTTTACATCTATGCGATCACATAGAAGGAAACCAGAAGACTGATTCAACAGTAGAAAAATAAGGAAAATTGACCCGAAGCCTATCCGAAACACACCCGAGCCCCCTGGGACCCCGTCTAATCACACAAGCAAGTCATGTAACCTAACATGGACTCGTTCGAGGTTTCACAACACAAAAAATAACACCAAAACAATGAATCAAACCAAAAATCAAACTTATGAATTTTCAAAACTTCAAATATCAAAACTCGTGCCGAAACCTATCAATTCAACCCGGAATGATGTTAAATGTTGCAGACAAATAATAAATGACATGAAAGACCTACAGCCACTCCTGGAATTCCATTCCGAGCCCGATATCAAAATTTCACCTAACGGCCGAAATCGCCGAAATTCTAACTTTCACCAAATTACCTCAAATCATTCTACGGACCTCCAAAACCAATTCCAGATGAACGCCTAGGTCAAAAATCATCATACGAAGCTTTTGGCATTAACAAAAACTCACTCCGAGGCCGTTTACACAAAAGTCAAACCTCCGATCAACTTCCATCACTTAAGCTTTAGAAATTGAAAATTCTCTCCCAATTCGACTCCAGATTACCCGGTAACTGAATCCAACCACGCACGCAGGTCGATATACACAATGTGAAGCCGTTCAAGACCTTACGCCACCGAACGAAGTTTAATTTCTCAAAACGACCAGTCGGATCATTACACCTGCTCGTGGAGGAGACCGCCCCAGCAGCACAGGCAGCAGAGCATGAGGCATCAGATGCAGCGGCTGGTTTTTCCAAGTGTGTAGTATTTTTTCAACACTTGAATATGGTTTATGGGAATATTCATGTTTAAAGTGTGGATTAAATACCTTGTTGTGCTTATGTATTGAAGGATTTTCATATATTTGTGAAGTGGGTGTTTGTTATTTTAATTATTCTTGTTCTTTAATGTTTCCAATGGGATTAGCTAACCCTAGGACTCGCCCATTAACTCCGAATTAATTTTGGAAAAGATTATTTG
The DNA here is from genome assembly GCA_005239495.1 of Nicotiana undulata. Taxonomy (NCBI): domain Eukaryota; kingdom Viridiplantae; phylum Streptophyta; class Magnoliopsida; order Solanales; family Solanaceae; genus Nicotiana; species Nicotiana undulata. Next base: position 8,330 of record ML274351.1, on the reverse strand, counting down.
GGTTGGGAAAGATTAATTAACAAGAACTTGAGGATTTAACCCTCATTTTATAGATTCTACCTAGGGATAGGATTGAACTACTTGTAGCCAAACTCGGAAGTGCTTAATCTCCTAATTGGGTTAGGGATAATTCAATTAGGAAGTCTTGTTAGTCTTTGGGAAAAGCTAATTAAGAAATGTTATCCGTGGCTAATTAACATTACCCGCTCATATTTGTAAAATCGTGAAATACATTGGATCGTTACTCGAGTGTAATACCCGAAGCATCGATACTTGTTGCCATCGATCATTTTAATTGCTTTCTAGGTTAGTTTATATTTTCGCATTTAGTTATAAACAATTATCAAAAACCCAAAATCATATTTGTTTGGCACTGCACGATAAGTGATAATTCTCTAGCATTCCTAAACGCCCTCATATTGTTCTCTGTGGGATTCGACCCCAACCTTGTTGGGTTACTATATTTGACAACGATCGCTTACATTCTTTTAAGGTATAAATTGAGCGTATCACTTGCCTCCAAAATTTGAGGTCAATCGGACGTGGTTTGATAGGTTTCAGCATCAAATGTGGAAGTTGGAATTTTCAAAGTTCATAAAGTTGAATTTTAGTGCGATTCATGATTTTGGCATATTTTGATGTGATTTGAGGCTTCAAACAAGTTCGTGGGATGTTATGGAACTGAGTCGTGCAATTGGACGGGGTCCCGGGGGTCTCGTGTGTGTTTCGGGGTGGTTTCGGGGAATTTCGGGTTGAATTGATGTTGCTGGGTTTTTTGGTGCTGATGGTGTTCTGTGTGATCGCTGCCTTTGCTTTGCGATCGCAGAGAAGAAATTGAGGGGCAGTGGTTTTGGTCTATGCGATTGCGGATTTTGGTGTGCGATCGCGGAGAAGGTTTAGGCAGATCAGTGCGATCGCAGGCCTGCTACTACGTTTGCAGAAGAGAGCGAGTGAGGGTACTGGAGATGACCTGTGCGACCTCAGGTCTGTTAGTGCGATCGCGGAGGAGGGTCCTGGGTGGCCTGTGCAATCACAAAGGCTCTCCTACGATCGTAGAGAAGGGCAGAACTGGGCAGTGTTGATTAAAACGGGATTTTGGCATTTCTCTCTCATTTTTTCAAAGCCATGGGCGATTTTTGGATAGCTTCAAGAGAGGATCTTCGTCATCTATGTTAAGGTAAGTTACTCCTACTCATTTCAAGTTAGATACAAGACTATTACATGGATTAGAACATGGAAATTATGGAATATTTGAGGAAAATTTTGAAGAAACCTAGAAATTTGGAAATTTTGATTTTAGCCACGAATTGAGCATGAATAATTGAGTAAAATGTGTAATTGAATTAGTAAAGCTTCGGGTAGAGATTTTCTTCAAGAAATTTCGAGGTCCGGGCACGTGGGCCCGAGGGAATTTTGGTCATTTCATTGAGTCGGGCTGAGGAACTTTGTAATTTGAATTGGTTATGATCTATTGAGTATATTTTCATTGAATTATCGTTATTTGGATAGTTTGGGAGCGTGCGCATCCATTTTTAGTCGTCGTAGAGGCTTGGAAGCCGGTGATGAATCTTCGGAGCGAGGTGAGTCTCCTTTCTAACCTCGTAAGAGGGAAATTGTCCCTCTAGGTAACCTTGTTTGCTATGTGATCTTGTTTGGGGGCTACGTACGCACCGAGTGACGAGAGTCCGTACGTAGTGGCTATTACTGCTTCGTCCGGGTAGTTAGGACACAACATGTTCATTGTTTTTCCCTGTTGTAGCATAGATATGACTTGTATACTTGTGTGATTGGTATTGTTGTCTTTGAACGTTGTGATACTTGGCTTGATTTAAGTGTGATAAGAGAATCACGGGATGGGATCGGGCCGTACGCCACGGCAGAGTGATGATTGATTATATTATGGGATCGGGCCGTACGCCACGGCAGAGTGATGATTGATTATATTATGGGATCGGGCCGTACGCCACGGCAGAATGATGATTGATTATATTATGGGCTCGGTCCGTACGCCACGGCAAAATGATGATTGATTATATTATGGGATTGGGCCGTACGCCACGGCAAAATGATGATTGATTATATTATGGGATCGGGCCGTACGCCACGGCGAGATTGAGATTACCAGGGTGGGATCGAGCCGTACGCCGCGGTGAGATTGAGACTACCAGGGTGGGATCGGTCCGTATGCCACGGCGAGATTGAGACTACTAGGGTGGGATCGGGCCGTACGCCAAGACGAGATTGAGACTACCAGGGTGGGATTGGGACGTACGCCACGGCGAGATTGAGACTACCCGGGTGGGATCGAGCCGTATGCCACGTCGAGATTGAGACTACCAGGGTGGGATCGGGCTGTACGCCACAGCGAGATTGAGTACCATATGGGAGCAGGCCGTACGCCACGACTGATACCAAACTTGTTAGATTTGAGATTGTTATTTGATGTCGGATATTGATATACTTGATTATTTGTTTACTTGCCTACAGTTTTCATTACATCCTGCTTACTTTATTACTGTTGGACCTTAGTGAGTATCGAGTCGACCTCTCGTGACTACTTCTTCGAGATTAGATGGGATACTCACTGGGTACGTATATGTATATGTACTCATACTACACTTTCTGTGCATTTTGTTGCACAGGTACCTTTATAGTACAGTGATTGACTTGGAAGACTTATACGGGATGCATTCATCCAGAAGCGTTCCATAGCTGCCGGAGTCTCCCTTCTGTGTACTTACATTTTATATTTATTGTTTTTGTCCAAATTTGTTTTCGGACAAGCGTTGTATAATTGTATAAATCCTTAGAAATTGCTCATGTACTTGTGTCACCGGGTTCTGGGGATGTGTGAGTCTTGTTTTATTGAATTAAATAGATTTCTTGTCGTGTTTAATTTACAAAAGTTTACTATTTGATTATGAAATGCAATAAAGGAAACGATTTCGAAATTGTTAAATAGGAAGGTATTTCAACTGATTAAGGAATTGGCTTGCCTGACACTGTGTCTGGCGCCATCACAACCCATAGGTTTTGGGTCGTGACACTGCACATGTCAATGAAATCCTGGGCGTCCTCGCCTCGCTCACCCCCGAATTTTGGAGGGTGCAATCGAGTCCATCTATCCAATAACTTCTACGGATCACCGTCCGCAACTGGTCTGAACTCAGGTGCTGCTGCTATAGGCTGGGCTCCACCCACGGGCAGTGTACCCGAGGTTTGATATTCGGCTGTTGCATGCCGTGCGGCCTGGGCAGTAGGGGTCTGAACTCCCCCTCCCGCCTGAGAAGTGGCAGGATCTGATGGAAACAAACCAGTCTGAGTCATAGAGTCCATGAACCGCATCATACTGCCCATGACCTCCTAGAAGCCTGGTGCGGTCATGAAATCCACTAGGGAAGGATCTGCTGGGGGCACCTCACCCTGCTCCTCTATAATAGTATCCTCTGCTGGGGGTGCTAGTGAAACAGCTCTGGGACGCCTTCGTCCCCTACCTCGGGTCGGTGCCCTCCCCCGGCCTCTGCCATGGCCTCGGACGGCGGGGGTAGCGGCACCTCCTGGGTCTGGAACATCAGCCGCGCGATTCCTCACCATCTGTGAGAGAATAGAAGAATAAGATTTAGTAAATCATCGGCTGCACGATAGAATACGAATAAAGAGAGGTTTCTTAACACCCTATAGCCTCCCGAAGATAAATACAGACGTCTCTGTATCGATCCGCAGGACTCTACTAGGTTTGCTTGTGACTTGTGAGACCTACGTGAACCTAGAGCTCTAATACCATGTTGTCACGACCCAAAATCCTAACTCAGGTCGTGATGGTGCCAAACGCCGGGGTCAGGCAAGCCAACACTCATGTTACTAACGAGATTTCTTTATTTGATAAATTGTTCCAAGACTTGCCAAATTTTAAGGTTAAAGAATTGTAAGGTGAAAACATATAACGTAGCCAACTCAAATCAACATAACCGAAAGGACCGTAAATAACATATACAGTGCCAAAGTATAATATCTACTACGTGTGCCAGGACCTAGTGTCACAAGTCTACGGGCGGACTAGAAGAATATACAAAATATGATAGAATAACTGTGCCACTATCTGAAGGAAATAGACAGAAATAACAAAAGACAACTCCAAAGTGCTGCTGAGATGCGCCAAGGATATCATCTCACCGTGGAGTCGGGTACAGAGTATGCTCTCAAGATCACGCTCCGGTTAGATAACCAGATGTACCTGCCTCAGAACTTGTACAATTAAGTACAGAAGCGTAGCATGAGTACATATAAGCAAATATGTACCTAGTGAGTATCTCGTCTAATCTCGAAGAAGTAGTGACGAGAGGTCGACGTGATACTTACTAGGGTCAAGATGTAATAATATAAGTGAATGAAGACTAGGCACGGATAGCAGTTCCAGAAATCACAAGACATGAAAAAATCAAGTATAAATTTACAATTTACCTCTGCATGTCAAATCACACTAGTATAAAATAAAATAACTTATCCTTTTCACATGAAGAAGTTTATATGATAACAACAAGACTCTCAGTCAAAATATACAGCACAAAGTATGCCGGAGCGTACGGCCGAAGCGTCGCGAAAATAAATGTGCATTGCCGAGGGTCGAACGGCTCGAACCATAGATGCATCTATTACCCCGCTCGTGAATCGAACATGCGACGTGGTTGACATAATAATAAGGCTACCCCGCTCGCGAATCATACATGCGATGCGGGTGATCGTATACATACACAGAATTATCAAGAAATCCAGGAATTCAATAGAGATTATACTTGCAAACAAGAACTTAAGCATCTGAATTTTTGAACGTAACTTCCTAATATTCTCATGCTAATTCAAGGGTAATAAGCAACTCAAAATACATTTAGGGGTACATGTAAGGCACATAAATACATGCTTGTGAGTCCTAAAACTACCCGACATGGCATAATAGTAGCTACGCACGGACTCTCGTCACTTCGTGCGTGCGTATCCCCCACAAATAAGGACATTTAAATCATGTATAATCACATATGGGGACAATTCCCTCTTAAAAGGTTAGAAAGGAGACTCACCTCGTGCCGAGCTTACTTTCCAGGTCAAGAACGCGCCCAAAACGCCCGGGTCAAATATGGTATACATAAATTAATCTATGCTCAAAGGTATGAAATTTATCTAATTAAGCCATTATTCAACCTTCTTGAAGAAATCCCAAAATTCACCCACGGGCCCACATGCTCGGATTCCAAAAATTCTCGAAGGAAACACTCGCTCGTGACCTAAGGATCGTTAATATGTGATTTTTACTTGATTTCATGGCTAATTAACTGGTAATTCCTCAAATTCTTGAAAGCCCTAGGTTACTACACAATTCCTTGATTTTCACTAATTAGGTAGTTAATTTAACTAGGAATTCATGTATTAAACTAACACTAGGGTAGAATTTGCTTACCTCTTAGTAGCTAGGTCGTGGGGCTCTTTTCCAAGCTCTCAAGGTCTATAATGGAGGAAAGAAAATGGAGAAAATGAACTTTTCCCGTGTTTAAAAGAACACACTGCGTACAGTGGTTCCGCACCTGCGGCTCAAAGACCGCACCTGCGGTCTCGCACCTGCGGAAATGGACAAGAGGGCCTGGGCTCGCACCTGCAGAGAGGATCTCGCACCTGCGGCTCCGCTCCTGCGGAATATTGTCCGCACCTGCGAAGATAGGCAACCTCACCTGGGGGATTACTTGCGAGGCCTGGGACCGCAGGAGCGATCCCGCACCTGCGACTGGGCAACCGCACCTGCGGTCACACTAGAACAGGTGCACCACGAATTGTTTCAGCTGGTATTTAGCCTCGTATGGTGCCCGAGAGGCACCTTGGCCCACCCGATCCCTCGTCAAAATATACCAACGAGTCCCAAATCATAATGCAGACTCGCTCGAGCCTTTGTAACACCCAAAACAACGCTAAAAGTCAAAAATCACCCCTCCAAACCCCTAACGAACAAACTTAAGAACTTCAAGTTCTTGAATTCGGTATCGATGCGCCGAACCGACCTATACTACTCGGAATGACATCAAATTTTGCGAGCAAGTCATAAATGACATAATGGAACTATTCCTGATCTCGAAATTCTGTTCGGACATCGATAACACAAAAACATGTTCCATACCAAATTTCAAACTTAAGGAAACTCTTATTTCGATATTGGGCGCCGAAACGCTCCCGGTTCATCCCAAACCTATTCCGAACATACGCCCAAGTCCAAAATCATCATACGAAGCTACCGGAACCATCGAAACTCGATTCCGAGGTCGTTTACTCAAAATGTTGACCTAAGTCAAACTTGGCCAAAAAGGCCAACCTTGAGGAACTAAGTGTTCCTATACCACTCAAAACACTTCTGAATCCCGAACCACTCGTCCCCGCAATTCATAAATCACAATAAGCCGCTACGGGAAGTTTCATTTAGGGGAACGGGGTCCGATAATGCAAAACGACCGATCGGGTCGTTACATTCTCCATTTCTTAAACAAACGTTCGTCCTCGAACGGGTCTAGAATCATACCTGATGTGCTGAATAAGTGCGGATATCTGCTTTGCATGTCCTCCTCGGACTCCCAAATCGCTTCCTCAACTGGTTGGCCCCTCCACTGGACTTTTACGGTAGAAACTCTCTTGGATAGCAACTGGCTCCTTCTCGTAGCCCAACTTCTCATCCAACGAAATAGTGCTGAAATCAACCACGTGAGAGAAGTCGGCGTGGTACCTCCGGAGCATGGATACATGAAAGACCGGATGAACCCCTGATAAACTAGGAGGTAAAGCAAGCTCATAAGCAACCTCTCCAACTCGCCTTAATACCTTGAAAGGACCTATAAACCTCGGGCTCAACTTGCCCTTCTTTCCGAACCTCATAATACCCTTCATCGGCGAGACCTTCAACAGTACCTTGTCTCCCTCCATAAATGCTACATCACGTGCCCTCTGATCCGCGTAACTCTTCTGTATAGATTGTGCTGTGTGGAGCCTCTCCTGAATTAACTTCACTTTCTCCAAAGCATCCTTCACCAGGTCGATGCCATATAACTTAGCCTCGCCAGGCTCAAACCACCTGATAGGAGAACGACATCGCCGACCATACAAAGCCTCAAATGGAGGTATCTCGATGCTGGACTGATAACTATTATTGTAAGCAAACTCGGCCAAAGGCAAGAACTGGTCCTACTGACCTCCGAAGTCAATCACGCATGCCCTGAGCATGTCCTCCAATATCTAAACGGTACGCTCCGACTGACCATCAGTCCGGGGGTGGAATGTCATGCTGAGATCTATCTGGGTACCCATCTCACTATGCAATGCTCTCCAGAAGTGCGAGGTGAACTGAGGACCTCAATCTGATATAATGGACACTGGCACACCGTGCAACCGAACTATCTCTCAAATGTAGATCTGGGCTAGCCTCTCAGAGGTATAAGCAGTAGCTACTGGAATGAAATGCGCCGATTTGGTCAACCTATCAACAATGACCCAAACCGTTTCAACCTGCAACGTCCAAGGCAACCCAACCACGAAGTCCATAGTGATGCGCTCCCACTTCCACTCAGGAATGGGCATCTGCTGAAGTAGGCCTCATGGCCTCTGGTTCTCATACTTCACCTGCTGGCAATTAAGACACCTAGCCACATACTCGACTATATCCTTCTTCATCCGCCTCCACCAGAAATGCTTCTTTAAATCACGATACATCTTCGTAGCACCAGGATGAACAGAATACCGTGAACTGTGAGCCTCCTCCAGAATCCTCTCCCTCAGGCCATCAACATTAGGAACACATAAACGACCCTGAACTCTCAGAAAACCATCCTCGCCAATAGCAACCTCCTTGGCACCACCCTTAATCACTGTCTCCCCAAGCTCTTCCAGACACGGATCATCAAACTGCCGAGCCTTAATTTTACCCAATAACGAAGACTGAGCGACCACATGTGCTAGAACTCGACGAGGCTCTGAAAGGTCTAATCTCACCAGGAGATTAGCCAAGGACTGAATGTCCAAGTCTAGAGGTCTCTCCTCTACTGCAATATAAGCCAAGTTACCCATACTTTCTGCCTTCCTGCTCAAAGCATCTGCTACCACATTCGCCTTGCCCGGATGATAAAGAATGGTGATGTCATAATCCTTCAGCAACTCAAGCCACATGCGCTGCCTCAAATTAAGATCCCTCTATTTGAACAAGTGTTGTAAGCTGCGGTCATCCGTATAAACCTCACAGGACACCCATACAAATAGTGCCTCCAAATCTTAAGAGCATGAACAATCACCGCCAACTCCAAATCGTG